>CAWUFW010022171.1:0-101864 GCA_963921515.1 Calotriton arnoldi | reverse complement strand
TATGGCTAAAACAAATGAAGGGTGAAACCCCAAACTACTTAGGTGGTCCATTTTCCTACAGGGGATGGACTTCACAGTGGAACATAGACCTGGGAGTAACCATGCCAATGCAGATGGACTCTCTAGGTACTTCCACTTAGAACATGAAGACTTAACTGGGCAAGGTTAGTTTAATGTCCCTACGTTTGGGGGGTTGTGTAGGAGAGTAGGATCTGCTTCACATGGGTACCCCCACTTTTTGCTGATGCTTCACTGTTTTTCGACTTTAGTCTGGCTGGGGCCCTGCTAATCAGAACCCCAGCCTAGCTGCTTCCTCTCTAAAATGGTTTCCATGTGCCTTAGGCACATCTCTGATTGGAATCTGGAGTGCCCTTATAAGTCCCTAGTATATGGTATACTATGTACCCAGGGCATAGGTACCTCAGAGGGCCTGCCAGGGGCTGAAGCATGTATTGTGCCACCCCTGGAAGGCCAGCCAAAAGGACACCACAGGTCTGCTACTGCAGCCTGGGTAAGGTGGTGCATGCACCCCTTACTGTGATATAGGCTACCTATATCACTACATACATACACACATATAAACCTATAAGTCACTCCTATGGCAGGCCTTATCAATCCTGAAGGCAGAGTGCGTGGTTCCTATGTGAGAGGGTGCCCCTGCATGAGCTGGGCCCCTCTGCAGTATTCGGAGACCCTTCTCTGATGCTGTTTGTAGTGCAGCCCGACCATATACTCTTAAGCGCATTATAACCTCGCGTTAAATGCTAACTTTGGGATGGCTGCACGGAAACATGTCGTGTTTGGTGTCAAACATCTTGGAATACTACCCCACCCCGCCAGTCGTGGCGGCGGGGGTAGCATTCCACCCTTCTAGAGGGAGAGACATGTACACACCGGTATACCCGGTACTGACTTTCCAGAGCCCTGGCATCACAAAATGGATGCCGCTGCCACAGACACGAGTCTGGACTCCTGCTGCTGACCGGAACTCCAGCAGGGGAGGCCTGGACAATAGGTTTCCTGTCCCAGGGAGGTGTAACCACCTCCCCAGACAGGATAGTGTGTATTGGGGCTGGGCGGGAGCACTCTCTGGTGCTTTGTAGTCCTGCACTGGGGGCACATTTGGTGTCCCTGTGCATACCCCAGTTCAAACCGGCTCAGGGGCTTCCAGCCCCTGCTCTGGCACGAAACTGGACAAAGGGAAAGGGGTGTAACCACCCCTCTGCCCTGACCCTCCCATAGGTGGGTCCCCAGAGTATGTCCAACCCCTATCTTAGTATAAGTATGGGACCCCGGTCCTTAGGACTTCAGATTTACCTGGACGAAACTCTGACACAGAATCCTGGACCTTCGATGCTCTACTTCAAGATTAGAGGACTGAAGAATCTCCTTGGGGTCAAGGAGTGACTCCTGCTTGGCAGGCACCAAAGAAGCAATTGTCCGGTCTGCATCGCTGAAGCTCCCGCTGGACGCCTGAAGTCTTTGCATCACCAGAGGTAGATTTCCAGACTTCCCCGAGGCTGCCCTGAGTCCCCAGCAAAGCTGAGGTCCGTAGCTGTTGTGGGTAACGTGGAACCGTGACCCCTGGACACCAATCACATTTGCAAGTGCATTCTCTTCTGGGTCTCCCACGAAGTTGTGCTTTGGGCTCCGAGTAGCCCCAGCCTCCAGCACTGACTGCACCGAAGATCACTGGCCTCCACTCCACGAGTGTCCTGTGAGCCAGCTCCAAGTGCGTCCACTTGAGGCTTCTTTGCGGTCGCTAGTCCATTGGCTAGTAGGCCCTCCCGAAGGCCAATCTTCTTCTGCTTGGGCTCCCTGGTTGCTCCAGGCGTGCCCTGACCTACCCTTGCTGGGTGAGTCCCACAGACCTGGCTGGTCTGCACCATCGTCCTTCTTCCATTTCCACTAGACTTGCCGTTCCCAAGGCTTGTTGGGTCCAATCCGGTCGCCGATACCCCTGCAATCGACAGACGTTGTGGGACAGCTCGAATCCAGCTCCTGGTCGTCGTCAACGCCTCCTGGACCTCGTGGCTGAAGAGTCAAGATGACCGTCAACCTACCTGAAGCACTCGACATCGGTGGGCATCTGCTCATCGCCTTCCTGGTCACTGGCTAGTGACCCAGACTCTGTCCCCTCTGCTTTCAGGTTCTTCAGATCTTCGATCCACCTTTGGATCCACCCGAACACTTTCGACTTGGCCGCCAGCAGCACTTTGCAGCAGATCGCCATTGAAAACGACGACGAAACCCGACCCCGAAAGACACCTATGCACCCGGCTCCCTGGGTGAGGTAACTCGAGTACTCCGGTGCTCCTGTGGGTATTGACACTAGAACAGCCTAGTTCTAAAAGGGTTTGCTCCAAGTCCTCCTCTAAGTGTCCCTTTTCTTTAAAATTCCAACCGCGACTTTCCCCATAGAAGTCAACGGCGATTCTCGCGGCTGTGTTCTCACACTGCACGTGTCCCCGTGGGTCCCCTGTGTCACTACCTTGGGTGGTTCCTTCTGGTCCAAGCACTTCTACAGGCTCTAGGCCCTGTGTCTAGCTCAGTCGTGGTTCTTATACCACTTTATTGGTATATGGTTTGGTACGCCCCTAGGGCTCAAACGTGTATTTGTGCTATTACTGTAGATAACTAACTTATAACTTATGTATTTCGAACTCTAGCCTCATAAAGAGACTAGAGGGGTGTGTTTAGCAATAAATACATATATTTTGAATATATACCTGGTGTGGTCCT
This sequence comes from Calotriton arnoldi, assembly GCA_963921515.1. Lineage (NCBI taxonomy): Eukaryota > Metazoa > Chordata > Amphibia > Caudata > Salamandridae > Calotriton > Calotriton arnoldi. The sequence goes on along the minus strand of CAWUFW010022171.1, from coordinate 99,122 downwards.
CTTTCATTTGGTCACTCAAGAGATTATAGACTGGTAAAACAAGCTGCTTTACATTCCTTCAAGACTTAGCCTGAAGGCTGCTCTCCATAGCTACCACTAGGATAGCTTTCAATAAAGGTTGTCTTTAACCTATCTCCAATAAGGGGTTGTTTGGACTGGTGCAAGGTGCCCACTATAATTAGTGGACAGCATATACCAGGCCAACTTCTCACAACCAATATCTGTGACTACCACTCCCATCATGCTATTGCCTCCACCCCTCTTCCCAGCATGCCCATACTTCCTTCCTTTTGAGTGGACTTCACTGTGTGTGAGTGTGACAGCAATGGCAAGATGGCTGACAGTGGTGTCCTGTTGTTTGTTGGTGCCCAGTTCCCAGCAGGGCCTTGTGCTCCCCACAACTGAGCACCAGTGTCAGCCATCTTTGCAGTGGCTTTTCACTAACTGTGAGGTGTGCATGCTTGAGTGTGAGCTTGCTGGGCCATGTGGGTGGGGGATGTTGAGCTGTGACTACCACTCCCATCATGCTATTGCCTCCACCCCCGTTCCCAGCATGCCCATGCTTCCTTCCTTTTGACTCTGCTTCCCTGTGGGGTTGTGTGCCTGTGCTGACAAGATGACTGACAGTGTTATCCTGGGGTTAGTTTTGCTACAAGTCCCATGTGTGTCCCTGTGCTTCACTCAGCATGACCCAGGGTTGTGGTTCTTTGTGGGATATTTGATTGGAGTGTGAGGCAATGCATTCTCCCAGGTGAGTTATGTGGAGTTTGTGTTAGGGGTGTGTGTGAGAAACGCTGCTGGTAACTATAGTCAGGGCTGTCAGTCCTCCTTCCCACCCAGCCAGATATCCCACCATGGAACGTGCTTTCATTGCAGGGAGTGCAAGTTGTCTTTCAGGATGTCAGTCAGTGGTGTCCTGCTGTTGGTTGGTGCACAGTTGCCAGCGGGGCCTTGTGCTCCCCACAGCAGTACCCAGTGTCAGCCATCTTGTCAGTTGTTTTCCACTCCCTGTGATGTGCGCATGGTTCAGGGTGGTGTTGATGGGACAGTTGTGGGGGTGACCAATATCTGTGACTACCACTCCCATCATGCTATTGCCTCCACCCCACTTCCCAGCATGCCCATACTTACTTGCTTTTGGGTGGACTTCACTGTGTGTGAGTGTGAGAGCAATGGCAAGATGGCTGACAGTGGTGTCCTGCTGTTGGTTGGTGGCCAGTTCCCAGCATGGCCTTGTGCTCCCCACAACAGAGCACCAGTGTCAGACATCTTTGATGGGGCTTTCCACTCTCTGTGAGGTGTGCATGCTTGAGTGTGAGCTTGCTGGGCCATGTGGGTGGGGGATGTTGAGCTGTGACTACCACTCCCATCATGCTAATGCCTCCACCCCCCTTCCCAGCATGCCCATGCTTCCTTCCTTTTGACTCTGCTTCCCTGTGGGGTTGTGTGCCTGTGCTGACAAGACGGCTGACAGTGTTATCCTGGGGTTAGTTTTGCTACAAGTCCCATGTGTGTCCCTGTGCTTCACTCAGCATGACCCAGGGTTGTGGTTCTTTGTGGGATATTTGATTGGAGTGTGAGGCAATGCATTCTCCCAGGTGAGTTGTGTGGAGTTTGTGTTAGGGGTGTGTGTGAGTGGAGCTGCTGGTAACTATGGTCAGTGCTGTCAGTCCTCCTTCCCACCCAGCCAGATTTTCCACCATGGAACGTGCTTCCGTTGCAGGTAGTGCAAGTTGTCTTTCAGGATGTCAGTCAGTGGTGTCCTGCTGTTGGTTGGTGCACAGTTGCCAGCAGGACCTTGTGCTCTCCACAGCAGTAGCCAGTGTCAGCCATCTTGTCAGTTGTTTTCCACTCCCTGTGATGTGAGCATGGTTCATGGTGGTGTTGATGTGCGCATTGTGAGGCTGGGCAATATCTGTGACTACGACTCCCATGATGCTATTGGCTACACTGACTTGCCCAGCATACACAGAATTCCTTCCTTTCAGTGGGCTTCACTGTGAGGTGGTGTTGTAGTGGTGGCTACATGTCTGGATGTGTTTGTTAGTTATATTTGTGCCACTGCCTAGCTGTAGTTGTAGTTGTGTTTGTACATGTGATGACACAGTTACATATCACTATGAGATGGCATGTGTTGTGTTTATCTGACTGACATACACATTTTGGGATGATTCTGTTCTGGTTGCTGTGTATTTGCTAAGGGTGCATGGTTTGACTCTCCCCTTGACAGTGATGTGTGTGTATTGTCGCACAATATTGTGTACATTTGTTGTGTACTCACCAGGCTCTGGGATGTTTTCTAGTCCATATACGCTCACTGGTGGTAGGATGGCCCGCACCTTCTCCTCCCAGGGCCTGAGGTATACTGGTTTGGCAGGAGGGCCACTGCCGGTGTGTTGGCTCAAGAGGTAGTCCTTCTTCAACAGCTCCCTGACCCTCCTGCGCACGTCATACCACCTGTTCTGGATGTCTACCTTTGTGCGCAAACATGGTGATTGTGCGTTCACCCTGTCGACGATCCTCTCCCACATCTTGGTTTTCTGCGACATGGGTGTCTGTTGGACCAGTGTACCAAACAGCTGTGGCTCTACTCTGAGGATCTCATCTACCAGGACTTCCAATTCACTATCTAGGAACTTATGATTCTTCTTTGGGGACATGGTGATGGGTGTTGATGGTGAATGATGTGTGTGTTGGTGTGCAGGTGAGGGTGTGTGATTGTGTGTTTTGCTGGGTGTATGTGAGGGTGCTATTTGTTGAGGTGCTGATGGTGTGTGGCTTGTGTGATGGATGAGCTGTGGGTGTGTGGTTGCTGTCTGTTGAGTGCTGGCAGGTAATTTGAATTTGAAAAGGATCATGGTAGGGATTTGTGTCCTTTATATGGGTGGAGTTGTGGGTGTGTCTTTGTTCCCTGCCCCCCCAGTATTTATTGGCTTTGTAATTGCTTGTTTGGCCTTTTTTGTGTATTTTCCCTTTGTACTTTTTGTGCATGTAGGAGACGTTCTTGTGACCGAGTCGGACCCTGCAGTTGTCTCGTACGAGCTTCTCCGAGTCGTTCACGCTGTGTTTGTGCTGTTTTCTATGCTGCGTACGCGTCGGTCACGTTGTTTTGGGTTGCTTCGGCTCGCAGTTTTGTATGCGTGTCGGTCGTAAGGCTTGTCCTCCGTGCGACTCGGTCGTGTTTTCCATGCGTTGCATCGTACTTGGCGGGTAGGAGTTCGCGGGTACGTTTCGTTCGGGATTGTTCCGGGTGCGTGTCGGTCGGTTCGATTCGCGTGGTTTTCCGGCCGGATTGCTGTTTTCCGCGCGGCTCGGTCGCTCGAGCTTGTGTTCCGTACGAGTCGGTCGGGTTTTGCACGCTTCTCATCGTACTTTGCGGGTCGGGCTGCACCGGTACGTGTCGGTCGGAATGAATTCCGGCTCCGAGTCGGTCGGTACGTTTTCCGGCCCAAATCGGAATCGGCCCCTAAATGTTAAATAATAAAATTCATTTAAAAAAAATAAAGTAGATTTAATATACATGTTAACAAATATAACAAACTTAATTTAAAAAAGTTAAACACACAAACATAATAATTAATATATGTATTGACTATAAAACAATTAATAAACTATTAATTTTAATTTATTTTATAATTTAAAAATTATATAACAATTTACAAATATATATATATATATATATATATATATATATATATATATATATATATCTACTAGCGGTCGCCAGTAGATAGTTATAGTTAGAACCTATTTTCCATAGGAAATCCGCGACATTCTATTTGAAATAACTCTCTTGCCGGTTGACGTATCTTCGCAAAATTTTCAAACTTTGTGGGGCGCTCCGGTCCGCTCCTACCCTGAAAGTCTCGGGTGATTCGTCAAGCGGGGGCCGTGAAAAAGGGGGTCCCAAAACGCGTTTTCCCCATTCATTTTTCCATAGGAAACTTTAGACACGGTTACAGCCTGAACTGCTGAACGGAATTACACCAAATTTGGCAAAGAGGTAGTTCTTGGTTCAGAAAGAACCCTTTTGTTAAATGGTGTAAATCCGTTCAGTAGTTGCTGAGAAAATCAAAAGTAAAAGTACATATATATCTATGGCCGCGTCGGATTCGCGCACCCTCCCGATCACGAGCTGCATGCTAATTGGCTGTCAACACTCCAAATCAGGAAGTGTTGGCAGCCATTTTGTCCCTCGGTAGAACCGAGGGACAGAAACAAGTGCGCAAACGCACAAAGGGGGCAGGGTAGAAACACCCTGACCCCTAGGTCTGCTCAGGGGTCCCACAAGGACCCCCTGGGCAAAAAATTTTTTTTTTTAAAAATCGGCAGGATGCACTCAGGGAGCGCGGATCCTGCCGAAAAAAATCGAAGCGCGGTCTCCCGCGCTTCGATAGTTCACTGGCCTCGGGTGGCCCAAGTCCCGGGGGCATGGTGGGGGTTTTACTTATGTAGGGGGCCTCTAAGTCTCCCTAAGCCCCGGGACCGCCACCCCCCGGGGCTTTATTTAGAATGATGGCGGGAGGGCTCTGAGCCCTCCCGCAGCCCCGGGACCGCCACCTCCCCGGGCTTTTTTTTTCTTTTTTTTAAAACCTGTGTGGGGGCTCCAGCCCCCACATGCCCAGGGGACCGCCACCTCCCGGGGCACTAAACATTTAAATATGGGGGTCCGTTACGGACTCCCAAGCCCCGGGACCACCACCTCCCGGGGCTGTGCACTGAATGGGAGGGGGCCGCGCGGCCCCCTCCTGGAGCCCTTGATGGCCCTGGGGACCACCACCCCCAGGGCCGGCTCCTGCAGTGTCCCGGGTGCCTACCACCGGGACACTGCTGCTTGCTATGACAGGACGGAGCCTCGCGGCTCCCGTCCTGTCATAGCAAACTTGGTTTGCATTTTGAAAGAGAGAGCAGGAAACCTGCTCTCTCTTTCAAAATGCAAACCAATTGCTTTTCCACATGGGGAGCAGCATGTTAGCTGCTCCCCATGTGGAAAGCAATGCCGGCTTCCGCAGGAGGCGGGGAGCTGGCTGGGACTGTGGGGGATTGGGGACCCCCCACAGTCTCCAACGTGAGGCCAGGCCCCGGGGGATGGGGTCCCCGGGGCCATAAGTGGCCCGGGAGGGGGCCACGCAGCCCTCTCCCAAAGTTCCAATTTTTTTTTTTTTAAATAAGGGAAAGGCCGGCCCCGGGGATGGGGTCCCGGGGCCTTAATGGCCTGAGGAGGGGCCACGCAGCCCCCTCCAAAGAAAAAATAAAAATCGAGGCCATGCCCCGGGGATGGGGTCCCCGGGGCCAATACAGGCCCAGGGAAGGGGGGCCACGCGGCCCCTTTCCCGTTTTTTTTAAATTTAAAAAAATAAAAATGCTCAGGCCCCGGGGGATGGGGTCCCCGGGCCAGAGTGGGCAGGGAAGGGGGCCACGCAGCCCCTCCCATAAAAAAAAAAAAAAACGACCGGCATCGTGCCGGAGGCCCCGCCCCTCCCTGCAGTACTCTGCAAACGCGCCCTGGCGCGTTTGCAGAGGGGAACGACTCCCTTGAATACTGGGGGTCCCTGGGGCCAACTAGCCCACCAGGAACCTCCAGTATGCGCCAGGGGCTGCCTTGCAGAGACGTGTACATAGGCCACGCCCTTTTACACCTCTCTGCAACGCAGCTCTGTGGCGCTTTTGGAGGTATATGGTGGGCTAGTTGGACTCCAGGGACCCTCAGGATTCAAGGGGACTTAATCCCCCAACTTAAAACGCGCCACAGGGCGCGCTTAGCACAGTGGTGAAGGGAGGGGCGGGGCTTCATGTGACATGTGTGCAAACAGGCCCTGTGGCGCGTTTAAGATGGGGATTAAATCTCTTCAATCCTGAGGGTCCCTGGGGCCAACTAGCCCAACAGGTACATCCAGAAAGCGCCACAGAGCTGCGTTGCAGAGAGGTGTAAAAGGGGTGTGGCCTCTACACGTCTCTGCAACGCAGCCCCTGGCGCATACTGGAGGTTCATGGTGGGCTAGTTGGCCCCTAGGGAACCTCATGATTCAAGGGGACTTAATCCCCAACTTAAAACGCGCCACGGGGCGCGTTTGCACAGATGTCACCTCAGGCCCCGCCCCTCCCTTCACCATTGTGCAAATATTCCTCTAAAATCTGCCTTACTACGAATTCCGATTTACTCACCTGTTATCAGGAGAGACCTCAGTGCTGCATCTTTCAGCCCAGTACTGGTCCTGAAAAGTAATTTTAACCGTACTTACCGGTAACTTGAATTTCCTTCATAGGCTAACATTGACTGGTTTCACTTGGAAATTCTTCTAAGTGTGGAGTTTTGGAACTTTAAAATATTCCTCTAAAATCAGCCGAAATACGAATTCCGATTTACTCACCTGTTATCAGGAGAGACCTCAGTGCTGTATCTTTCAGCCCAGTACTGGTCCTGAAAAGTAATTTTAACCGTACTTACCAGTAACTTGAATTTCCTTCCATAGGATATCATTGCCTGCTTTTTGCTGAAAAAGTTTCTAAGTGTTGATTTTTTAAACATACAAATATTCCTCTAAAATCAGCCGAAATACGAATTCCGATTTACTCACCTGTTATAAGGAGAGACCTCAGTGCTGCATCTTTCAGCCCAGTACTGGTCCTGAAAAGTAATTTTAACCGTACTTTACCGGTAACTTGAATTTCCTTCATAGGCTAACATTGACTGGTTTCACTTGGAAATTCTTCTAAGTGTGGAGTTTTGGAACTTTATAATATTCCTCTAAAATCAACCAAAGTACGAATTCCAATTTACTCACCTGTTATCAGGAGAGAACCCAGTGCTGCATCTTTTAGCCCAGCACTGACCCTGAAAAGTAATTTTAACCGTACTTACCAGTAACTTATATTTTCTTCCATAGGAATCCATTGTCTGGTTTTCAGCAGAAAAGTTTCAAAGTGTCGATTTTCACAAACTACAAATATTCCTTAAAAATCGCCTGTATGACTTAAACGCATTCTTTCAACTGTTTACAGGAGATGCACCAGTGCTGGATCCAGGATCCAACACTGAGTAAGAAAAAGTAACGATAACAGTTTTTACCTGCTAAGTGAATTTCCTTCCATAGGATAACATTGGTGATTCTATGAGAAAAAGTTTCTAAGTGTCAACTTTTAAAATACAATAATATTCCTTAAAAATCACGACTGTAACCAAAACGCTTTTACTCAACTGTTTACAGGAGATGTACCAGGACTGAATCTAGGATCCAGTCCTGTGGTTAGAAAAGAAATCCATAAAGTAACTAATTGCATTTAACTAGAAATTCACATTGAGCTGAATGTTGCATTGTGTTTGAAAATGTGTTGCGCATTGCAACAACTGTAACTACTGTACTTAAAAGTCTATTGCCTATGTGCAAAGTATTTAAACTAAAGTAATTCGTTCTGAGAAAGTATTTTTGTAATGTAATGTATAATGTAATTACAATGTAATTTAAAAAATAAAATATGTAAAAAAAATTGTTTCTAAAAATGTAGTAAATCAGTATGAAAAAAATTAATATAACAATTAATACATTTAAAAATTGTCATTTACAAAACCTTTGAAATTCACTGAAAAACCGTAGGTTTCAGACATGTTATAGTTAGGAATTAGCATTTAAAAACCTTTGAAATTCACTGAAAAACCATAGGTTTCAGATATGTTATAGTTAGAAATTAGCATTTAAAAACCTTTGAAATTCACTGAAAAACCATAGGTTTTAGGGACAGTTATAGTTAGTTGGACATTTTACTCGTACAAAACCCGTGAAATTCCCCGTTATAGTTAGTTCAGCTAACTATAACTCGCGCCCGCAATGCACTGCTGATGACGTCACATATTACATCACTCATGACATGGTCAGTGACATCACTGATGACATCACTGATGACATCTCAAATGACATCACTGATGACATCATCCACGTGATAATCTGATGCAGCTCTTCACACCCTAATATAACCTTTGATACACCCAATCTAAATTACAGACTGCCATTCGCAAAACCATAGACACTCCAACACCAATAACTACATACCCACTCACTGATTCTTAGGTCTACACACACACATCCACTCACTCACCCGTACAGTCACTCATACTTATGGTCACTCAGTACAGGACTATCATATGCACTCTTACTCCTATATAGACACTCAAACACCGCCACTCATCCATAGAGGTACTCACACACCTAGTCAGTCATGCAAATAATTAAACACACTGCCATTTACTCACCTATACAGTTATACACACACCAGCTCACTTAATCATACAAATACTAGCACATTGTTACGCTCTTATATAATCACTGATACAAGCACACACTCATCCATACAGCCACTATCACAATCACTCACTCTCGCTTATAGCTATTTATATACTCCAACACACATATATACTGCCTTTCACATATGTAGTTACTCACACATGTACCACTGGGACATACATTCACTCACTAACACACTCTTACACACACTTACCCACCCATACAGTCTATCACAGATGCACTCTTGAAACCATCCACCCAGTGAATCACCCACTCACACATCTATGCACAGTCGCACACACCCCATCCACACAAACACTCAGGCACCCATACAGATACTCAGACAACAAATCAATAACTCTTATAGACACTCATGTAGCTATTCACAAACCCATGCAGCCACTTACACAGCAACAGACAGACGGATACAGACATTCACCCAGTTTAGTCACTAACCCATGCATTCAGTAAGAATCGTTAAATCACTCACTTATAGAGTCAGTCACGCACCTACTAAATCATCCATACAGACACTTACACACCCACTCATTCTTCAATACGTCTTTTCCTAGATATATTAAAAATATTTAAACTTTACAGAAACACACAGTCACTGGATGATGTCATCAGTGATGTCATTTGAGATGTCATCAGTGATGTCATCAGTGATGTCACTGACCATGTCATGAGTGATGTAATATGTGACGTCATCAGCAGTGCATTGCGGGCGCGAGTTATAGTTAGCTGAACTAACTATAACGGGGGAATTTCACGGGTTTTGTACGAGTAAAATGTCCAACTAACTATAACTGTCCCTAAAACCTATGGTTTTTTCAGTGAATTTCAAAGGTTTTTTAAATGCTAATTTCTAACTATAACATATCTGAAACCTATGGTTTTTTCAGTGAATATATATATATATATATATTTTCCAGTTGTCCAAATAATGCGATCACTCAGAGGTAATTTGCAGTGCTATCAGCAGATAGTTTATTCCAGATAGGTTACGCGTTTCGCTTGACTCGCAAGCTTGATATATATATAACTCCACAGTGCTCCATCTGCTCTCCCAGCCCTTGGTAGAGGATCGCTCGTGCCGGCGGAGCGCGCCAGGCTGTACTATCCAAATCGATGTCAAAAATATACTTGTGCAAAATATCGATTTATATATATATATATATATATATATATATATATATATATAATAAAATAATAAACATTAAGGGGCCGATTCCGATTCCGGCCGGAAATCTCTCCGACCGAGCCGGACCCGGAGAGAATTCCGACCGAATCGGACCCTAGCAGTCCGACCGGACGAGTACGATGCATTCGCATGCTATCGGACTCGATTCGTCGGACTCCATTGAAGTCAATGGGAGCCGGTCGTACAACGCGTACGCGGGCTCCCATTGACTCAATGGGTGCGAGGCGAACAAGGGCACCCCTACAGTGGGTACGTGTCCATGCGCATCGCGGCGCACATGCACAGGTAGGGGGTCCCATGGTTCCCCCTGTGTGCGACTCACGCGCCTACGCGTACAGGGGGTCCGACGCGGACCCCCAAAGTCCGGCTCCGATAGCTCTTTCGAGCCGGACGGGCGCGAGTCGGTCGGATTCAGCTCGCGGCGCGCATCGTACTTACCCGGCCGGGAACGGTTCCATAGCGCGGTGCGCGCCGAGTCCGAGCGAGTCGGTCGGTGCGGTTCGGACCCGTGAACGAAGTCGGTCGGCGATTTCGCGTGGCGCTCACATCGTACTTCGCCGGCCGGACCCGCGTACGATTCGGTCGGAAACAGGGCTCCGAATCGGATCCGGTAAATCCGAATCCAATTCGGAGCACTACCGGCCGAGATCGGAATCGGCCCCTAAATGTTAAATAATAAAATTAATTTAACAAAAATAATGTAGATTTAATATACATTTTAACAAATATAACAAACTTGATTTAAAAAAGTTAAACACACAAACATAATAATTAATATATGTATTGACTTTAAAACAATTATTAAACTATTCATTTTAATTTATTTTATCATTTAAAAATTATATAACAATTTACAAATATATATATTTTTATATATATATATATATATATATATATATATTTATATATATATATATATATATTTATATATATATATATATATTTTTTTATATATATATATATATATATCTCTTCAACACGCCTGTCCACACACAGAACAAGCACCAGGACGCTCGGGATCACTTGTAGAAACAGTTTATTTGTTGCACAGGTAACGCATTTCGATCGCAGCCGCGATCTTCGTCAAACCGTCATTTTTTCATTTCCACGTTAATTTAAACCTACTCCTGACGTCAGCACGTTATTGCATTTTTTTACAGCTTTCTCACTTGCTCAGGCTCTTAAAGCGCCAGTACATCATACTCATTCAAAGTGACAGTGCTTTATTGACACATTGTGCAAACTGCAATTAGGGCTTGTGGCATACTGCACAACAATCCAGGCTGTCATGTAATTGATTATATCAGCCAACACACAGATACAGTACAGATGAATAAAGTGACAAGTGCCGTTGTACATAAAATGATTAATTAAAACCATCAATGTCCTACTGCAAAACTCCATGTATATAAAAATGTAAATCTATTCACATAAAATCAATTATGCTTGAAACCATCACATTCTCTTATAAGTCTATGAATCCAGTGGTCACGTGGGATCACACTATATATGTTCAGTTGGGGGACACATCCATTGTTTGGACCATTTAAATAATTTAAAAGGACTAAAACGTACCGTAATGTTTTTCTTTCTCCATAAAATTTCAAAATACATCATGGCAAGTACCAATGTATCAGTTCTCCTCCCCCAATGTGACTATGACTGAAATGTAATAGTAACAAATGTGCAAAATCGCCTCCATAATCTAGTGCAAAAGGTGTGCAAAGCCACAATCAATTTGTCTCCGCAACTTAGTCACTTAAAGTGCATGTGCAAAAACTAATACAAAGACGTCAGGATAAAAATCGCAAATAACATGAAACTTCATCACAAGAATTTTTTGGGGGTAGTGCGAATATACATATTGCTGAAATAAATCTAATTCAAATGTAGTGTCCCTTAATACAGAACTGACACTCACCCTACAGATGTAAATACAGGTCCTCCTCAGTGTTGAGGCCATTAGGCACCTTAGAGTTTAATCGTACGATGTATTTGGATTCTAATTGCCTCAAATCCATTATATATATATATATACCAGTAACATAAAATCTAATTTAAAAAAACCATTCTATTATAAATTAAAACATTAAACTATTTAAAAATCTTGAAACTTAAATTTCCCACTCCAGTCAGTGCAACAGTAGGGAAAGTGTTGGATAGCGGAGGGGTAAAAAGTTACTATTCCCACGCCAATGAGTGCAACAATAGGGAAAGGGTTGGATAGCGGAGGGGTAAAAATTAGTAGTCCCACCACAGTGAGTGTAACAGTAGGGAAAGTGTTGGATAGCGGACAGATAAAAATTACTATTCCCACTCCAATGAGTGCAACAGTAGGGAAAGTGTTGGATAGCGGAGGAGTAAAAATTACTATTCCCACTCCAGTGAGTGTAACAGTAGGGAAAGAGTTGGATAGCGGAGAGATAAAATGTACTATTCCCACTACAATAAGTGCAACAGTAGGGAAAGTGTTAGATAGCGGAGGGGTAAAAATTACTATTCCCACTCCAATGAGTGCAACAATAGAGAAATTGTTGGATTGCCGAAGGGTAAAAATTACTATTTCCACTCCAATAAGGGTAACAGTAGGTAAAGTGTTGGATAGCAAAGGGATAAAAATTACTATTCCCACTCCAATGAGTGCAACAGTAGGGAAAGTGTTGGATAGCGGAGGGGTAAAAATTACTATCCCCACACCAGTGAGTGCAACAGTAGGGGAAGTGTTGGATAGTTGCAGGATAAAATTTACTATTCCCACTCGAATCAGTGCAACAGTAAGGAATGTGTTGGATAGCGGAGGGGTAAAAATTACTATTTCTACTCCAATGAGTGCAACAGTAGGAAAAGTGCTGGATAGCGGAGGGGTAAAAATTACTATTCCCACGCCAATCAGTGCAACAGTAGGGAAAGTATTGGATTGTGGAGGGGTAACAATTAATATTCTCACTCCAGTCAGTTCAAAATTAAAAACAAACAAAATATTAACAAAAATATTTTTAAAAACTAAATAAATAAATAAATATATAAATATGTTAGCAATTAAAATAAAAATACATTTAATATTACAAATTAAAAAACATATTATAATGTTAAATACATATGACAAATACCTACAAATAATATATTAAATAAAATAAAAATAATTTTCAAACAAATAAATATTTTTAATTAGAAATTATTTAAAAACAAAAACATTATTTATTACGTAAATTTACTTTTCGTATTTCCTACCCTATAACACCACACAATTCACAACCCACATCTAAATTTTAAAACGAAATGTAATTCCATAATTAACATAATTAATTACCAATTAAAAAAATATTATTAATTAAAAAACAAATTAAAACTCATACAAATTAACTTCCCACACTTTACCCCTATAATCCCCACAACCCACAGCTAAAATTAAACTGTCAAAAAATTAATTACATAGTTAAAACTTCTTTTCAATTAAAAAACAAATAGTATTTAACAACTAATTATAAAGTAAGTAAAATAATTTACTCCCCGCTTTACCCCTATAAAAGTAAAACCCACACACAAAAAATATAAACAATTACCCCAATTGAATATCAATTAATTGATTAATATTAATGATCAACTAATTATTAATTAATTGAACATAAATTACTTCCACCCTTTACCCCTATAAACCAAGCAACCCGCACCTAAAATTAATTACACAATTTCCATAATTAATTTACAATCAATTAACTAATATAAATTAACTAATTTTTAATTAATTAAACATAAATTACTTCCCACCCTTTACCCTTATAAACCCCACAACAAGCACCTAAAATTAATTACACAATTTCCATAAATAATTTTCAATTAATTAATCAATATTAATTAACAACTAATTAATAATTAATTACAAATAAATTACTTCCACCCTTTACCCCTATAAACCTCGCAACATGCACCTAAAATTAATTACACAATTTCTATAATTAATTTACAATCATTTATTTAATATAAATTAACAACCAATTATTAATTAATTACAAATAAATTACTTCCCACAGTTAACACTATAAAATCTCAATTAAATAAATATTAATAAATAAAAAATAATCATTTATTTATTATAATTAAATTACTTCCAACCCTATTCCCCTTTAAACCCACAACCCGCTACGGATCTAAAAACGCAAAATTTAATTAAAATATAATTGATAACTACTAATATTTAACACATATATTAAAAACATAAACAATAATTATACAAAAACATACATCACATACATTTAAAATATAAACTAAAATACATAACACTAATTAAAAAAATCAATATTTTAAACAACTATATTTTTGCAAGCGATATTAATGACTGCTATATTTTTGAAAACGATATTTCTTACCTTAAATTCGATATTCTTGACCATGATATTCTTGCTGTCGATATTTCTGTGTCACGATATTTCCAACTCAATATTTGGGTAATTCGACATTTCCATCTCAATATTCTGTCTGAATACCGTCTCAATGATGTAGACATACAAGAAATGGTGCTTTACTGGACCAGATAAGTATACAAAACAGTGATTGAAGAAATGCTTGAATTAATCTCATCCACTGGTAATCACTCCGGCTGCATCCCAATCCATCATTATTTTGCACACCACGCCACCTCAATTTGGACCCAGCTATATGAAAATCAGTCTTGACCCTGCTCCAATAGGAACAGTTCAGCTGGAACTGCCAAGCCAGGTCCTTCCTGAACCAGAACACAAGCAACCCAGGACCAGTTTTGCTCTAGTTATGGGCTCATCAGGCGGGTATGGCTTGGTTCCAGTGTCACTGTTCATGGGACCCACGTCTGGGCATACCTGTCCCACTTAGGGTGACACAATAAGTATACAAAACAGTGATGGAAGAAATGCTTGAACTGGACCAGGCCATTTCTTTCCAACTGGTGAAAAAACATAGGTACCTCCGTTTTCTATCAACATTTTGATTTTTTTTTATATCAACCTGAGCTTACAACAAATGCACAAAATCAACTATCAACATATTTTGAGGGTAAGTGGAGGTAGAGTTGAGAACAGTAGATCTATACTTACCTATCTATTCTCACCTTGACGATATGTTAGATATTGATATTTTAGAGTTGGCATAAATGTAAGTATATATTTTTGACTTTGAAATTTTGACATACAACAGCTAGTTATGGTGTTTTTGAGTCCACAACTTAATTGATCTTCTAGGGAATACCACACACTTAGCAATCTCGTGCCTATTTTAATGACTTTTTGAGGGCATTAGCTAGCATGCTTTACAAATAAGGGTTGAGATTATGTATGTGGATGGCAGGTAGCTCTTTCTGAGCTTGACCAACCAAGAGCCAGATGTCCATTCTACTTAGTGCAAATGCAATCTTCTCATGGAAGCTGGAAAATGTCCTTCATTTAAATACAACCATATTAGAGATTTCCCTAGTATTAGTATGGCTTGGTAGTCAACGCTTTGGTAGAGTCTGTGGAAGAGGGCACAGTAGCAAGTAATCTCTTCTGCAAACCGGTCATCCTAGTTGACTCTGATGTGTGTTTACTTCAGTATTGGGTGTGATTTACTTATGAATTTACAGAAGTTAGAAAGGCTGACTTATGGGGATTGTGAATAAGAGTTCTGGGTAAGCATTTCCTACTCCTGGAAAATATATCAGTAAATCCCACCCAAGTAAGCAGTAAGGTATAACTACTCACACAAAACGTTTTGTAAAGTAATTACTTTTCTCGTGAGCAAAGCTACCTGCTACTGTTTTATAGAGGACTAGGATTTTTCAATGGTGTGATGTTATATCTGCAAACTACCTTACTGTGCACAGTGACACTACCAGTCTGATTTGCAAATCTTTTTTTGTGACTATTTGTGTCTTACTATTGTCTTGGATGTGAGTTCCTCCTGAATTTCTATGCCTCAGTCACAAACCATTTTTAAGGAGTAATTTGCATATTCCATGATTAGCTATGACATCCCCTCGAATTTCAAGGCGTGAAATATGCTTATTGACAGGAAAACAGCATTGCGAATCATGGGCCTAGGTAGCTTGTCATGCTCCAGTCAATTTGTGAGTTAGTCACAACCAAGGGCCCGATCCCGATGTCGTTCATAAGGCCTCCGAATCGGATTTGGCTTTCCCTTATCCAATTCGTAGCCCTTGTTTCCAACCGAATCGTACACAGGTCCGAACGACCAAGTACGATGCGAAGATAGCGTACGCGTCGACCGAATCGTTTGCAGGACCCGAACCTGTCCGTATGACTCGTTCATAGCCGAATCGTGCCACGCCATGGAGCCAAATTCCGACCGAGCGAGTACGATGCACGATTCGGACAGTCGCTTCGCCTCGGTCTCAGCGAAACAAAATGGCTGTCGGAATCGTACTTCGGGGGGCCGTAGCAGGCCCCCTTCACCCAGGGCCCTCCGAATCTGTCACGGGGGTGTGCCCATGGGTCCCCCCGATCCAGGCCTGCACAGTGTGGCGGGCAAGATGGGGTGCCTGCCACAGGGTGTACACTTTTCCCCACCCACCCCTTTTTGCTATGGGAGCCTGTGTATGCGTCTGTACACAGGCTCCCATAGAGTTCAATTGGAGTCAGAGCGAACCGAGTTCGTAAGCATACGGCTGCATCGTCCTCGCTCGCTTGGACTCTCGGAGCACGTTTTGCTCGGAAAGCCCTCCGGATCCGAGTCGTACGGATGGCTTTCCTAATGAGAGCGGAATCGTGCCCTAAGGCAAGAATGGGGCAAAAGCAACTCATAGGAAATGTTTTGTGAACCAGACCTTGAATTTCCATAACAGCTCGCGTCTAAAATGTGTGCATGGTGCAGCTACTCATAGAAAAAAACTGTAAATAGAAGCCTAGATAGGAAAGCCTCACTTTGTCCTATTCTAAGAATTCAGGAAATAATTCACACTTCATTTAATGTGTTTAAAAAAAAATCAAAGAAAGCAAAAATAGTCATTACGCATCTGTCCATTTAAACTACATACAATTGTGCATACTGGCAAGAAGTGCACTCGGCCCATTGCTTGACACCGATGCGATTTTCTTGAGAGATAACAATTTTCCCTTGAGACCTGTATCACCTTTCTCCTGCATGATGACAAAATGTGTTTGATTCTTGCAATTTTTTCCGTAGGTAGATTTATGAAAGGGATAACCTTACCCAAGATGCCAGAGCCTTCATAAATCTGCCATGGGGTTTCTGCAAAAGGTCTTGGAAGATGGGTTGCGTTTTGAAAAAAAAATCCATTGGGTATTAACTATTATAACCTGAACTACAAGGTTTAGGACAGCGCTGCATTTGAGTATAGCTTCCCTTTTCACCTCCATCTTTCTCTGAACCTTTAGGGTTGCATCCTGCCTGGTAGCAGTTCTTGCTTGACATGTGTCACTAAAGAATAGAAATCAGTTTCTAATTTTTAAATATTCAAGACAACTTTATGATCCCGCGAAAATCACCATCATGCAAAACTGGAGCGGTCAGAAGCAGGTCGTCCATGAGTATGAGAGCTTTATATACAAGCACTAGCAGTGACAATTGTTTTGGCTTTTGTATGGTGTGATTTTTTAAAGTTTAAACATAATGCACTAACCACACTGAGACCACCAATGCATGAGCAGAACAGGTACCACATGAGCATCATCAACACAAGCTTCCATAGCAAACATGCAACCATTAAGCCTAGATATCTGCAGTGCAAGCTTCGCTCATGCACACAGAGGGGTCGATTCCGATTCGGGCCGGAAATCTCTCCGACCGAGCCGGACCCGGAGAGATTTCCGACCGAATCGGACTCCGTGCAGTCCGACCGAACGAGTCCGATGCATTCGTATGCCACCGGACACGAGTCGGTCGGACTCCCATTGAACTCAATGGGAGCCGGTCGCACAACGCGTACGCTGGCTCCCATTGCCTCAATGGGTGCGAGGCGGACAAGGGCGCTCCTACAGCGAGTACGCCGCGGCGCTGCGCGGCGCACACGCACAGGTAGGGGGACCCATGGGTCCCCCTGTGTGCGCCTCGCACGGGTACGCTGTACAGGGGGTCCGACACGGACCCCCAAGTACGGCTCCGACAGCGAGTTCGAGTCGGACGGCGCGAGTCGGTCGGAGCGGTCGAGGTGCGCATCGTACTTACCCGGCCGGAAAACGTCTCCATTGCGCGGTGCGACTCGGGTCCGAGCGAGTCGGTCGGAGCGGTACGATCCGGGAACGAGTCGGTCGGAGCGGTCGGGTCGCCCGGACGAGTCGGTCGGCGACCCGCATCGTACTCGCTCGGCCGGACCCGCGCACGATTCGGTCGGGAAAGGGCTCCGAATCGGATCCGGTAAAGCCGAATCCTATTCGGAGCCCTACCGGCCGAGATCGGAATCGGCCCCTTACTAGGAAACCACGGGCATCAGCACCGCTATTGTGCCCAGACAATATGAACGACTGTGACCCCTTAACCATGGTGAAATATTAACGATCAGTAAACAGCACATAATGCAAGACGTGGGTTAAACTCATCTGACATGATTACTGGATCTCCGCTTTGTGATGGGGGGGAGCGTGTTATAGACACTCCGTAAAGTATCATTGACTCAACAAAAGGACCAGGACAGAAAATAGGCCACGACATCAAAATAAAAGGGAAACAGATACCTAAAGAGTGGCCCATGTTTACAAATTGTAGCAGTTTTGAACACGCTGCATAAGTGTTTTGCAAAGTATGGAAGGCTGCATGGATTTGAGCTTTCTATAGGCAATGTTCGTTTTAATAGCAGGGAGATTATCAGTAAAACCGGCCATGCAGACCATAAAACAGGCCCAAATACAGCCAGAAAACGACACACACACTGGCTTTTCAGGCCAGCCCGTCGGGCACTGTCTGATTGCCCGCTAGGCCAATCCGACCCTGTCTGGTAATATATATATATATATATCCGACCGTGGCTGGTAATGATGTGATATATATATATATATATATCACATCATTACCAGCCAGGGTCGGATATATATATATATATATATATATATATATATATATATATATATATATATATATATATATATATATATATATATATATATTTGCATTCCCAGTGGAAAATATATCTAACATATAACCAAAATAAAGATCTTCACTGATTAACAGATGATGCCTATTGTCCCTGAAGTGATTTATAAGCACAAGGTATTTTTATATGTGGGAAGTAGACTGAGAACATTGCACTGAAGTGTGCAGATGATCAAACACCATTTATGTGATCTGTCTACAGCCCGCCCGCCACTCTGCATTAAGGGCTGTTCACCAGAAGGCACAGACTGTTCGAGCACTTACATGAGACACGCCCACTTTCAGTGCTATGCACATCCATTATGCTTATGTTGTCTCACGCCTTCTAAACACACGTCCTACCCACATACAATCAGAACCTAAGGAGATATTTGAAAGGCGTACACTTTGTACTTTATTTGCAACTTCGGCAAGAGCCTGAGACTGAATGTGACTATTGCTCAATGAGCATCGCATCCAAGCTCTATCCGTGTTGGTCTTGGAACCTGCCACACAATTGATCCATGGTCCCCACTCATGTCAGCTGCTTACAGGCTGATTCAACCTGCTTGATTGTATTGGCGTAGCAAGTGTGCCATGGGCCTTAAAGCAAGCAAAGAAAGACCCCTCTACCAAATGGTTGGGGATTAAAAGGAAATGGCAAGTAGTGGGACCCTCATACCCCAGACAGCGGTGCTACTGCACCTGCTACACTAACAGTGTAGTTTCTTAATAACAACCCAATTCTGTTAAGTGTTAATTGAATTACATTTTCTAACAAATAATGCTTTATGTGCTATTATACTATTGTTTATGCCAATAGTGAACACCTGGAATGTCTGTTGCTTTGTTGGAAGAAAGCTCCAGTTTTCTTGCATAGGAATGAGTTCTGATGCAGTATTTCTTAAGAAATGCAGCCATTTCAGGATGTCTATTTAATTCAGAGAAGTAAACCCCCCAGTCACATGGAGTCAACCACACTCTACATTCGTAAGTGTCAATGCAGGCTCCTTGCACTAATAGACAAGGTGGTACAATGCAGTCTTTAAATGCAGGTGCAAAACATGATCATGTAGTATATACATTTCCCAAACCTGACTCCATGTACCATTAACAGCTAAAGCACCAGTGGGCCACTTCATGAAAAATGAACTGGACGCTGTTGAAGCAGGAATATCCACTTACCTCCTGGTCAGAGTCACTGCTCTCCCCTCGCACAGCTCAACCGTTAAGTCACTACCATTAGCGCCAACTTGAGCTTCAGGTAGGTGCTCTTGCCTGTGCCTCATCGCTGGTGGTCTAGTGGAAAAGCCTGCTCTTCAGCTAGTCTGCTCTGTGAGTGTCATCCTTTTCTGTTTTGCCTTTTTCTGTCTTTTTCTATTTTGCCTTTTCTTGTTTGCCCTTTTCTGGTTGCCTTTTACCCGCCGCTGCCCCCATGACCCTCGCCCCCCAGCGTGTTCCTGCTCCCGCCTCCCAGCTGCTCACCCTCCCCCGACCCCTACTTAATGGCAGCCGTGCGCAGCGGGCGCGCCGCTGGCATGCCAAAGGCGTGCCAAAGGCAAGCCCATCTGCGCCCGTCCGTGACCCGACCGCGGCTAGGGACCCTGGTCCCCCGACAACCTGCCGCTACGACCTCAGCACTCTCCACACACTCAACCCTGGGCGCAACAACAACTGCCAGCTCTCTACACCGAGCAAAACCCAGGGCCCGATCTCCTGCCGACACTGCCATCGCACCTTCACCCACCTCTGGACCCAGGCAGCCACCCCCAACCCACCCGATGCCACCGCACACAAGCTAATGAGCAGTATCCTCCTCAATGTATGCTCCCTGCACAGACACGCCGTAGAAATCTGGGACCTCCTCAGCACTCACTCGCATGACGTCACCTTCCTCACAGAGACCTGGACCAATGCCAGCTCCGCACCCGACATCGCAACCGCCATCCCTGACGGATACAGAATCCTGAGGAAGGACCGCCCAACCGCCCAGGAGGAGTCCTCGCTATCGTCAAGAAAAGCTTCCTCCGTTTAACAACCACCAACTCGGACGACTCCTCACCCCTTATGGAACACATCTACTTCCAGATCCAGCCCAACACTAGAACGACGCTCCGAGGAACACTCGCCTACAGACCTTCCGGACCCGCACCCCCTTCACCAGCGTCATCGCAGATGACATTGCTCCTCACACACTCGCCTCCACGGACTACATACTGCTCGGAGACCTGAACTTCCACCTAGACAACCACAGCGATCCCAACACCACCGCCCTCCTGGAGAACCTCACACACATAGGACTGAAGCAACTTGTCTCCACCCCCAATCACACAGCAGGACACCCACTCAACCCTATCTTCGCCAGAGGGAACAACATTCGCTTCAGCCACACCACGGAACCGCTCTGGACGGACCACAACTGCATCCATTTCTCATTCTTGAAACCCGCCGTACACAAGCACACGCCCGCCCCCACACAGAAGCTG
Organism: Calotriton arnoldi; assembly: GCA_963921515.1. Taxonomy (NCBI): domain Eukaryota; kingdom Metazoa; phylum Chordata; class Amphibia; order Caudata; family Salamandridae; genus Calotriton; species Calotriton arnoldi. The sequence goes on along the minus strand of CAWUFW010022171.1, from coordinate 78,099 downwards.
GAACAAAGTCTCAGAAGAACACCTCACCTCTGCCCTCAACTGCACTCCTCCCCCAACTACGACAGATGCCAACAAAGCGGCGAGCAACCTTCACCAATGGGTTGCCAACTGCACCAACACTCTCACCCCCCTCCAGAACACCCTGAGACGACACAACACGAAAGCCACCTGGTTCACCATTGACCTCTGAGAATCCAAGTGCTCTTGCTGATGCCTGGAGAAAATGTGGAGAAACAGCAAAACCCCGGAATCACTCTCCGCCTACAAGGCAGCCAGCACGGCACACTACCAACTCATCAAATCAACAAAGAGAAACTTCATCCAAGACAGAATCCTCTCCAACTCCCACAACTCCAAGGAACTCTACACCTTCATACAAGAATTCGACAGACCCAACAGCGAAACAACCAACGTCCCTCCCTCCCAAGACCTCTGCAACAAACTCAGCTCCTTCTTCCACCTCAAGATCAAGACACTCTACGACAACTTCGATGACCAAGACCACGGCACCGCCTCAACAACCACCCCCAGCGACACCATCCAACAGACCCTCCTCACCTGGAACCCTCTCACCACAGAAGACACCGCAAAGACAAAGAAAAGCATTCACTCCGGAGCATCTACTGGCCACTGCCTGCTGCACATCTTCCACAGGACCGCCACTGCCATCGCACCTGAACAATGCCGAACTATCAACTGCTTCCTCGAGACCGCCACATTCCCCGATGGCTGCAAACACGTTGAAGTCAACCCCCACCTAAAGAAGCCCTCCGCAGACCCAACGAATCTCAAGAACTTCAGGCCCATCTCACTGCTCCCTTTTGCCACCAAAGTCATCGAGAAAGCCATCAACACCCAGCTAGCACACTTTATAGAAACCAATAACATCCTAGACACCTCTCAATCTGGATTCCGCAGCAACCACAGCACTGAGACCGCCCTCATAGCCGCCACTGATGGCATCCGCACCCTCCTCGATCAAGGCCACACGGCAGCCCTCGTCCTCCTGGACCTATCAGCAGCCTTCGACACCGTCTCCTTCCGCACACTAGCCTCCAGGCTCCATAATGCTGGCATCCAAGGAGCAGCCTTTGACTGGATCTGATCTTTCTTTTCAGGCAGAACACAAAGAATAAGACTCCCGCCCTTCCTCTCTGAACCAACAGAAATCAGATGCAGAGTACCCCAAGGATCCTCCCTCAGCCCCACCCTTTTCAAAGTCTACATGGCTTCCCTCACAACCATCCTCAGAAAACACAGACTCAACATAGTCTCATACGCCGATGACATCCAGCTCATCCTCTCCCTCACCAAGGAACCCGACATCACCAGGCGCAATTTCCAAGATGGGATGAAAGACGTTGCAACCTGGATGAGCAACAGCTGCCTGAAGCTCAAGTCCTCATCCTCGGCTCCACCCCCTCCGCATGGGACAACACCTGGTGGCCCCACGCCCTCAGAAATCCACCCACCCCAATGGACAACGCATGCAACCTCGGCATCATACTTGACTCTTCACTCACCATGAACCGCCAGATCAACGCCATGTCCTCCACTTGCTTTAACACCCTCTGCATACTTCGCAAGACCTTCAAATGGATCCCCTCCATCTCCAGGAAGACCGTCACCCACACACTCATCACCAGCAGACTGCACTACGGAAATGCTCTCTACACCAGAATCAACAAAAAACTCCGCTGCAAACTCCAGACCGTCCAAAACGCCGCAGCCAGACTTATCCTCGACATCCCATGAGATACATCACCCAACACCTCCGCGACCTCCACTGGCTCCCCTTCGAAAAAAGAATAACCTTCAAACTGCTCACACACGCCTACAAAGCTCTCCATAACACCGGACCCCAATACCTCAATGAACGAATCTCCTTTCACGCCCCCAAGAGAAACCTCCGCTCTGCCGACCTCACCCTAGCCACGGTTCCCCGCATCCACAGTACCAGAGCAGGTGGCAGATCCTCCTCCTGCCTTGCGGCCAAGACCTGGAACGAACTCCCCCACTGCATCCGACGAAGCCCGACACTGCATCAATTCAGAAAGGACCTCAAGACCTGGCTCTTCGAATGACCTGAGCTGCTCACCCCCCCCCCTCCAGCACCTTGAGACCCTCGCGGGTGAGTAGTGCGCTTTAAAACCCTGATTGATTGATTGATTGAATAGTATACAGACACATACCTTTACTCTGAGTGACCTGACTGAATATGAAACTGGGGTCTTGATTCTTCACTGACCCCGCTAAAATGATAATCTGGCATGTGCTGCGCAGCTCAGACCTGTCTGAGGTAACGCCAAGCTCCAGAATCTGTTCTGTAACCTGGAGGGGAGTATCAAGAATGCTCTCATTTGTTGATATCTGACTACAGTCCTTGTCTTGGTTGTTGACATGACATGGTGGTGGCAGTATTCTAATTTTTATGAGTTAATTGTCTTGAGCAGGCCTTTTTACTGTGTAAGAGAGATGTGTGGCCTACCAGTCCCACTCATGTAAATTTCCATTTCCATGTAACACCCAGACCCATGCACTGAAATTCCATGTATGTGTCAAATGCGGTTATGCATGGTGAAAGTGTGGCACACATTTGGTAGCTGGATTGCATGTGAGATAGAACTAATGGGATCCAGTTTGCATTGCCCTGGTTTAACACTGCACAAGATTGGGGGTGGATTCAGCTTCACCAGACAGTGGAAGGGTGTTGCCTTCATTCCTCTGGTTAGAGGGTGAAGACTCAGACACGGGTAGTGTTTATTGGGGGTTTCCATAGTAACAGGCTTGGGTATCAGAAGGCAGAACCGGGAGGATGGAGATGGGTAGTAGAGGCAGCAGTTGTGCTGCAAGCCCAGCGACTGCATACCATACTGTGAATCCCACTACCATGTCTGGGATGCTGCAGTGGGAAGAGCTACCGGATTTCCACACTCTGCACCAGCGCAAACGTAGGAGCCTTGCTAGTGAAGGAGTCTGTTTTTCACCTCAGTTCTATGTCTGCTGGCTGGAGTTGATGAAGAGCTAAGATTCCTTCATGCCCTATGGTTGGTGTTGATTAAACTGAGGGGAGTGCTGTTTGGACCATGAGAAAAGAGCCTTGTGGCAGTCTCAGCAGCACCTTCAAAGAGTGGTTTCATGCAAACATCATAATTACTGGTGCAGAAGCCAGTGCCGAAAAAGTTGGATTTACTCCGTGATCTGTTTCCCATACTGTGGAAAGAACAAATATCTGATAATGCACAGGAATGCATGTCCCGGAACACCCACATCTGCAAGGGATATTTAAGAGTCATACACCAGGATGCCTAATTGGGGCTTAGAGGACACCAAGCCCAGAATTAATCATGCCACAAACCCTTGCTGGAGATGGGGCTTGGTTGCATTTAGCGTTACTTAAGTGCGCGGGCTTCCCCACAGCGCAGAATGATTGATTGGGGCTTAGAGGACCACAGAGCGACAGAAGCAAGTGAAGAGTGTTGACCATCTCTATAAGTTCCCATGAGAAGGTTATCTATAGGAACGCCACAATCATGATGTATTTGACTTCAGCAGTGGGAGCACTTAATGATGAGATCCTCACTGTTAAGGATGAACTCGGACAGGGAAGCTTCAGGGGTCATAGGGGATATAACAAATCACTCTCTTGACAATTCTTTTCAGGCGTATCTGGGCTCTGCAGGTGTTAATATACAGACCAAATGGTTTGTTCGAACAAATGTTGTTGACGTGCATCCTCCCTCGCTGGAACTCTCTTCCAAGTATGAGCCTCCGGCATGTAAACACAAGAAGGGTAATCCTGCCAAGGCTTGTTCTTGGGGAATGATGCCACTAGGGTTGATAACAGGTTAATGCGGGATGTGGGGGCTGATATAAAGGGTTTTGGGTCGGTTTATCCTAACATTTACACTGTTTCTTTAGGTGTTGTGCCCCTGTATGATCAGTTACTGGCCCAGGTTCTTGTAATTTGGAAGGCCATGTCAAAAACTTGTTTGATGTTATTTTAGCTCTGCTTAGTGCTATTGAGCAAATGCTTTCCAACCCGTACCTGCATGCTGTTACTCATGCTGTCTCTGCTCGTCCACCACCAGTTTCTTCAGTGTTTTCATCTTCCTCATTATCACATGTCCAAACCAGCGAGCAGGCTGGAATGAGGTGGGTGAGTGGTAATACAGTCTCTTCATCTAACACTTTGCTAGAGAATTGGGTTTTGTCCAGTTTGACTAAAGGAGTAACAGCTGATTAGTCCACTATGTTTGATGAACACCCTCCTGCCCTTCCACGCCATGGGTCTACCATCTCTGCCCCTCACCCTGTTGTTAGCAAGGCTGAAAAGTCGGCGATGGGCATGGTTGGGATCAGCCCACCCACTGAACATTGTACGTGTGTGAACCCATCCCTATTTATTTTACACCCCCGATGAATCTCCACATGTGTTGGTTCTAACAAATGTTGCATCGTTAAGCTAGGAGACCTCAGGAACCACAGAACAACTTACCCTGGTGTAGCGGAAGCATCAATGATGGGACTTTCTTAATAAAGCACATCATAATGGCCAGGAAGGTTGGTTGTGTTGGCTGTGGTCAGAAGGGAGAGTATGGGAACTGTGTAGGGATAATGTTTGACTGATGTGAGCTTGCTGGCGACTGGTTCCATATTTAGCCCAAGATTGTGGTGGTGATTCCCGAATTAGGGCCCATCCTTTGGCCTTTTTCTATCCTTCTGTTAAAGGGTGTTCAGGGTCTAGACTGCCTCATTTTCCGATAGGGACACAAGGGGCCCACATGGGCAGTTTTTGCTGTGCCAACTTCCAACAGGTTTTCAGCCCTGAGTACCTAGATAGGGTAGACTGATTTGCTCTGTGTTCAAAGTACTGTAGCTCACCTGGCTTCAAAGTTAAGTAGAGGCATAGCTCTCAAGGATCAGTAGGGCATTTCAGTTCTTCGGAACTGTTAAGTTGCTTATAGCTGGGGCAGTTGCCAAGTTGAATATGTGTATTCAAAGCTTTAGAATTGTGTGCTGTCAGGAAACCTGGGATGTAGCTAATGTTGTTTATTTCGACGGCTTTAGTTTGTTTATTTCTCCTGCCATTCCATCAACTTTTAGTAGAGCAAAGGGCGGCTTAGCTATCCTGGAATCACATAACCTGGGCTGTGTGGCTACGTCCTGTGATAATGTTTCTGCATATTTGTTGGGGACTACTTTATCATTTTCTAAAACTAACAGCGTCCTTTTACTGAATTTTTATAACCCTAATGCAACTTGTGAGATGTCAGTTCAGTTGGTGGCCCATCGGGCTTTTTAGTTCAGCTAAGAAGAGACTTATATTCTTTCATCTCAGTGGTGCTACTGGGAGATTTTAACTTGCATTGTGTGCTGAAAACTCTTTGAGAGGTGGGCCTGGGTTAGATAAGGGGATAGGTGATGGGCCCCTCACTACACTTTGAGCACAGCCTGCAGGGAGAGATGTTGGACGAAATTTTGTGCGACTTTGATTTAATTTTTAGTTGGAGTGGACTAGGTGAAGATCTTTTTCTCCATCTTATACGGATAGAGGTGCAACAACTATTATTGATTATGTGCTACTTTCTGCTCTCTTAAAATACACTTATATTCCATTATTGAATCTTAAACCAGGACTTAAGTGACCATAATCCGATTAATGATTCTGTTCACTGGGATCTTGTATCTGCCGCGACATGTCTCCTGCTTTTGAAGAGCAACAATGTACCAATCACTGCTCAAGGGTGAAGGATTAACTCGAAGATGGTCTGTCTGGAGGCCTTTTTAGAAGACCTGGTTGAGTCTTGCCCAAGGACTTTTGAGGTCTGCCTTTCAGCATATCACTCTAATGAGTCTAATGGTGGACTCCATTATGGGCATTTGTAAGAGCACAAATTCTATGCTAAATCGTCAGGGGGACAGGGTGGCTCAAAGACAGCCCAGATGGTGAGACCAGGTTTGTTTAAGGGCTCATCATGAACTGTTACAGGCTTTCAATTGTAAACTCATATTGACTCATAGAGTGGCCGAATGAAGGCGGAGTTATAAAGCTGCCATTAAAATCGGGAAAGGATTTTATGAGGCAAGAGGCTTGGGTAGAGCTTGCAGAAGCTTTCTCTTTTAAGTCTAGAGCAAAAGCAGAGTCAGTGTTTTCCATTACTGACTCTGCTGCTATCCATGATTGCATTGCTCCAGATAAGTAGGTGGCTCATTTTAGATGGATCTATGGTCCTGTATACCCAAGGTGCATGGTGCAGAGCTTTCCTTTGCATCAGGCCCTTCTAAAGTTGTTTTTCAGTCAGGAGAAGCCAGGAAAGCAATTGACTGGCTTAGTATCTACAAACCTCCAGGACCTGATAGAGCGCCTCCTGATTTACTTAAATTGGATATCAATTTGTGGGCCTTTTTTGCTCATCCTGTCTATAAATGCTGTGGACAAAATTGGGATCCCCTTTTATTGGTCACATTCTATGATTATCTCTATTTTCAAAAATGGTGTTAAGGAAGAGCCACTCTGGTATAGACCTATCTCCCCACTACAACCATCAAGGTTGCAGGTAGAGTGATCTTATCACATCTTCATGGGTGAGTAGAGCAAAATCAGATACATTCTGACAGCCAATATGGTTTTAGGCAGGAGAAAGGCATCATTGATCAGTCCCATAACTTACATCTATTTGTTGATAAATTCACTGTAGCCCATCCTGGAAGCATTCACTTGGTGTTCATGGATCTCTCATCAGCCTTCAATAGTGTGAACAGGAATAAATTGTAGCCTTTGATGATCATGAGTGGGATCAATGTGGATATTGCACATTTTCTTGCTGATCTGCATCAGAATATGGCCGCTTCTGTAAGGTACAGCGGGAATGGAAACTGCAAGGAGGAGTTTGACATTAAGCACAGAGTTAGGAAGGGATGCATCGAATATGGCTCATTACATCGCGATGTATTACATCGCATGCTTTTACAACGCAGTCGTTACAACAACCGCGTTGTTAGTACGCGATGCATTTACATCGCAAGTCATTACAACGACTTGCACTAGGGGACGCGCTGGACTTAGGAATAGTTTTAATTACTATTGCTACTCCAGTTTTCGCAACAGTAGGAAAGGTGTTGGAATTCATTTCCAATACCTCAGCGTCCCCTAGAGCAAGTCGTAATGACTTGCGATGTAAATGCAACGCATACTAACAACGTGGTCATTGTAACGACCGCAATGTAATAGTAGCGCGATGTAATGACAGCGTTGTAAACACTGTTTCCAGATGCATCTTGGCCCCTTTTAAAAATTAATCCTGTAAGTTACCCATATGGAGGGTCACTTGACGCATTAAGGTCATAATTTGCAAAATATGGGTAAGAGTCTTATACCAGTTCTGCTTTATACAGACAATGCAGTTCTTCTAGCAAGGACTGCATTGGGCCTCTCACGTTTACTTAACTCATTCATGAGTTTTATGTTTTCTCTATATCTACCTACTAATCTAGGGAAGTCCCAGGTTATGGTTGTTGGTCCCAGAACTACTAAAACCAGGAAGCTTATCATCTTGGGGATCAAAACCTCAAGAGTTTTTAATTTCCCTTATCTCAGGGTACTGTTTGATCACAAATGTTGCTCGTCCCCATTGATTTCATCTAAATGGCTCCATTTTAGGAGGACAATGGGACCTCTCTTTGATTTTTCTGCCAGGCTTGGGAGCAAGCCGATCCAGACCCTACATAAGGTCTATGAGGCCAAATGTGTTTCAGCAGTGTTGCATGGTAGTGACTTGTGCGGTATATATATTGTTAGCCTCTACAAGTGGTAGAGAATCTTTTTAAAGTGGTTACTTGCACTTCCCCGCTCTATGTCATCTTTTATTGCTCATAAGGAACTATGCCAGAGATTTATTTCAAACCACATTGCTTAATGTCCGTTATTGAAATGGCTTTCTGTGTGGATTAATCTGGACTTGGAATTTAACAGGAAATTTTAGAGGGATTGCCTATCATTGGATTATGCAATTAAAAACCCTTGGCTTTGCTGCATGAAAGCAGGCTTTTCGGTCCTTGGGCGCCAGGATTTGTTTATGTCGCCTTAAGCTATTTAAAAAGCTGATCTGAGATGGACTAAGAATACATTTCTCGCCATTAAAAATTGCAACAGGGAGGCCCTTGAAATGCAAAAAGAGTCTGTTCATGCGCATGCTATCTTTAAACCCACCCTGTTTATCTAACCTTAATTAGATTTAGGCTAGGCCTGTTATATCATTTGTTGGCTGTTCCCAAAGGCTGGTCCTTGGTTGAAGACCTTGATCCCTGCAGCTGTAGTATGTTTTGACCCAAGACACCCTGGCACATATGTACAAGGACTTAACGCAGCCGTAGCGTCAACTTTTTGACGTTACGGAGGCTTTTTTTTAATCACCTTATTTATAAGTTGCGGCTAACTGCAGTTAGCAGCACTTTTCCAGCATAAACGAACATTTTCAAGATCGCCACTTCTGTTAGCGGGACTTAACGAAAATGAGATGCAAGGTAGGCGTTCCCGTGCAAAAACTGCCGCTAACCCTACTTCACGATATTTACAATGAATTCCTTGTATGGTGCAAAACCCAAAAAACTGCTTCTAACTCCCGTTAGAGGCAGTTTTTTAAGACCAGAAAATAGCTGGTCTTAAAAATGGTGCAAGCACTTGGGGCCTCATTTCAGAAGGTTTTGGGGCTGGACAGCGCTGCAACGAATGTTGCTGCACTGCCCTGCGACAAAACTACAGGGCAGGAATGCGCACCATCAATAAGATAGGGCGCATTCCTGGGCCTCATTCATGAAAAGTGTTGCATCGTTGCGACAAAACAGCGTTGCAACACTTTTCACTACGCCCTTCTTGCGACATCCATGGATGTGCTGTACTGTATTCACTGTACGGCGCTCCATGTCGCAATTAATTACAGATACGTCTGGAATCCTGACGTATCTGTCAGCGCTAAAGTCACGCATTGCTGCAGTTGTGTCACAAGCATGACGCAACTCCAGCAATCCAAGGGGCCAGCCTATCCCTGTGGCACTGCGTCACCCTTACGCCTGCCATGAGGCAGGTGTAAGGTACTGACACAGTGGTGTTCTACAATTGTTGCAGTGAAATCTGATGGATTTCACTGCGCCACTCCTATGAGGCTTTGTTGTGTGGGAAGGCTCACCCTTCATACATCATACCTGATGGAGGTATAATGTGGCACAGGGCTTCACAAGGTCACGCATATGCCTAGATGCATCACTTTGCAAATACGGCGCAACGTGGTGCAAGAATCACGCTGCAAGTACGTCAAGAAAATGACGCACCAGCGGGGTGAAAATGTCAGAAGGTGCTCATGAGTAAGCCCCCTGTCTTTTTCCCCTATGTTGGCGCACAATGGCTGCCATGCGCCAACCCAGGCACCCTTGCACAATGGTGCAAGGGTGACTGTGTCGCGGAGTTGATTGATGTTGTGGCTCCATCTCTTCTCAAGATGTCTGCAGGTGGGGCTGGACTAGTGGAGGGCGGAAGTGAACCAGTTGGCCTTCTTGGAGTGTTGTTTGCCTGGTCTTTTCTTGAGGGGTGCCAGGGTGTCGGCGCAGTTGGAGATCCATCGGTGGAGGTTGCGTGCTGCGGTGTTGGCATCTGTAACCGTTGGCGGAGTGGTGGTGCTGAGGGAGTTGACGGGAAGTTCTTCGGTGGCCTTGATCCAGCTGCAACGGGGGCAATGATGGCGATGGTGTACAGTGAGTGTGGTGAAGGCGTGATGTGAACAATGATGGTCGGTACAGGAGAGTCCTGTGGTGTAGTTGAAGTTCCCACTGGTGGAGAAGACGAGTAACTAGCTGCTTGAGTCTGATGTTGGCGAGATTCCCCAGGGTGGTGTTCTGGTCACTGGGGTTGTCCAGGTGGAACTTGAGGTCCCGAGTAGGATGTAGTCGGTGGATGGGAGAGCCTGGGGTGCGATGAGGTCTACAATGGCATCGGTGAATGGGAGTTCATGGCCCGGGGGGCCTGCAGATGAGGGTGCCGCAGAGGGTTGTGTTGGGGTTGGTCCAGATCTGGAAGTGGAGGTGTTCCATGGTCACCGTCGGGTCATTAGACTGTGTGGTCAGTCAGAGTGTGCCTTTTTTAGACAATGGTAATGCCTCCTCCTCGCCGCTCGAGGTGGTCCGTGCGGGTGAATTTGTAGCCGTCGTGGATGGTGATGGCAATGTCCGGAGCAGAGGTTGGTCCAGGTTTCCGTGAAGAAGGCGATGTCTGAAGAAGTGGCATCTAGGAGGTCCCAGATTTCGGTTGCGTGTTTGTGGAGGGACCGCACGTTGAGGAGGATGCAGTTGAGCCGGTCGGCTGCGCTGTTGGTCGGCTGTGCGGCAGGAGGTGCTGATATGGCAGAAGGTGCGTTTGCAGTTTCGACAGGCGCAGGGTGCAAGAGAATTCTACAGTGTTGCTAGATGGCAGGTGGTGTGGCATCCAGGGTTGATGGCGAGGAGGGTGTTGGTGTCGTAGCGGTGGAGTGTCCAAGAGGATGGGCCCTTGGTGATGGGTGCGGTCCAGTGGCGGACGGACGCAGACGGGCTTGCCTTCGGTGCACCAGTGGTACACCCGCTGCGCATGGTGGCACAGTGGCCGCCATTAAGTAGTGCTGTGGGGGGGACAGGACAGCTGGGAGGTGGGTAACGCGGGAAAGGAAACTGGAGGGGTGGGGACGACCAAATAGTCATTGCTCACATGATTGGGCATACCACCCCATCCCTGCCCTGCTCAGTGAGTAGAGCAGCCCCACCCACCCTCATGCCCATAATGGAAACATAGCATGAGTACATCAGAAAGTTGTCATCATGTTATGTTTCCTCTTCTTGCACTGCTTGAAAGCAGTGGGTGACGCTTTTCTGCCATAGCGGATGAGCCGCCACTGGGAGTTCATCACCCACAGGTGCTAGGCCTGGGCCCGACTCGACCCCCGGGCCTTTTCTGCTACATATCCCACATTCTCCTCATCTGGACATTGACACCATGGCACAATCCGCTCCACTCTCTCCAAATCTGTGACTCAGCCAGCAGGAGCCTCAGCCAGGCGGGATTTCACAATCCTGGGTTCAGCAGTCACCGCCAAGTCCGCTGGGGAACCTCCCGATGCAGGTGATTCAACAGGGCTCCCTTAGGCGTGAAGTTGCAGCGCTCCTGTCACACGAGTTCAGCGCAGCTCAGGGGCCTCACCCTCCACAGCGTCCGGCCAGCACAACATCCTCCGGCCTGTGATGCAGAGAGGCCCGGCCCACCATTGGTAATCTCCTCCGTGCACCCCGGTGCAGTGGTGGCGCGTGATATGTGATGCAGACCTCCCTACGTTGGTGCGCAGGAGCGTCTCTACCATTCACAGCTCCAAGGGGCACCAGGCGGTCTTCTCACACAGGTCAGCAACGTGTCTCCATGCGATCTGGCAGACTTCACCACCAGGTAAGGGTGATCGCTGACGCCTCAATGTCTACTGCCACGGCCCAGCAACTACACAGCAACTGGGCATCCCACTCCGGGTCCCAGACGCAGGCCCAGCAAGGCCTCCGGGCCCTGAGGACTGTCCGCGCTTTCAAGGTTTTGGATGCCATGGTGTTGCAAGGAATGCGCAATGATAAATGATGCATCACTGGTTTTGCCCAGCGATGCGCCTCTTTTCATTATTGTAGCCATGAATTTCCTCTTCCTCTGGGACTCTGGCTGGTCATCCTGGCTGTTGGGGGGCTTGTTGATCTGTGCTTCACTTGGCCCTGACTGCTCCATTCTGCATTCCATTGGTTTTGTTTCCTATTTTTCATTGGCTCTTTTTGGCTCTAGAGGCAGAATAAGTCACGTTGGGCTGACTAACATGAGTTTTTTTGCCGCTAAATGGCCTTTTGTGAGTTTTCGCCCACTAACATCAGAATTTGTATCGCCTTCACACTAGTGTTAATGGCAGTTTTCACCGCAGCTACCTGAAACTATCGCCATGTAGCAACGTGTTGTAAATACAACGCTAACAGGGCGATAGTTTTCGGCGAAAGTCCGCGTTAAGAATACTGCCGCTAACTAGCGTTAGTTAGCGGCAGTTCTTGTACATATCCCCCTCTGTATTTTACTTTGGTTTGTGATTTACATTCTGATTTACGTCACAAATGTATTTTACCTCTCTTCAATGACATGAACGAGGTCAGGTGAGACCCAGTCCTATGTTTTCACAGATGCTTTCTTCTGAATACACCTGTTCACGTAGAGTTTTTAAAGGGAGAGTTAAAGAAAAGGTCAAGCTTGTGAAAGTAATTGTTTTCAGACTGCTCTTTTATGTGAGGATTGATATTTTATTTTAGTTTTTAGTTTTAGGTATTTATGGTTTTTATGTTATTCTGTATCTATTGTGCATGTACCTTTTAACCTTGTATACTGTTTAATGGAACTTATTTACCGAAATAAACATATTTGATGATGATGACCCAGACACTGATGAGAAGGATGATGAAGGTAGGCTACCCTTAAAAATTCTATGAGGTAGGTTTTTTTCCGAAGGGGATTGCTGATGAGATTTGTATTTGATTATTTGGAAGCATGGGGGAGGCCTATGTCATGGGGCTAGTCCATAAGACAAAGAAGAATGGAGGATCATCTTCATACATATGACATTTCAGTTTACTGTTGTGATAAGGGGATGCAATCGGACATAGGTAGAATTTGAATCATATTATAGGGAGAAATAAATTACGCAGGATTTCCCAAGTGAGAAGCGTTGGGCTACAATATAAGGGCCTATATGTACCCAGTGGTATGTATGTTGACAAAGGGAATTAAAAACACCTTTAGGGTTTCTGGTCATCACAAGTTATTTCAAAATCCATTCAAGATTTCCTTCTATTCATGAGAGACAAAAGTTGTAAATACTTAGAAACAAATGGCTAGGCCATGTAGTTTCGAAAATGGTCTGGAATCGCAAATGAGAGATTTCTACCTTTTTTGCAATTGCTATATATATATATATATATATATATATTGTATTTCAAAGTGCCCAAAAGCTTCGGAAATGCACTCGATAGCAGACGAACTTTTCAAAGTTCATTTAATTGCAATACACCAGCATTTTAACATCCAGAAATAAATCACTTTCTCCTGACGTGTTTCGTGCTACATTGCACTTGTTCACAGGATTGACTAACAGCAAAACAACCAGCCTCGATTTTCTGTGCATTTAAATAGTGTCCTGCTTAATGATTGGATTACTCAGGTAAGTTCGAATTTGTTGCATTATGGAACATGGTGTTCCCAGGCTTGTTTAAATTTTGTCATTGTCCTTATTGCCTTTAGTGGGCCTCCGAACGTCTTTGCTGGTGGAAATCATGCTGTCCGTTATCCCGCAATAGAGTTAAGGAAAGTTCCAACCTCCGCGGTCCTCAATCTAGGCGGTGCCACTTCCACGACAGTACTGCCATTTTATTAATGTATTTCAAAGTGCTCTGGATGTTAAAATGCTGGTGTATTGCAATTAAATGAACTTTGAAAAGTTTGTCTGCTATCGAGTGCATTTCCGAAGCTTTTGGGCACTTTGAAATACAATAATAAAACAGCAGTCCTGTCGTGAGGTGGCACCGCCTAGATTGAGGACCGAGGAGGTTGGAACTTTCCTTAACTCTATTGCAGGATAACGGACAGCATGATTTCCACCAGCAAAGTCGTTCGGAGGCCCACTAAAGGCAATAAGGACAATGACAAAATTTAAACAACAAAACAAGACCCACTAGAGGGTGTGATTCAAGCCTGGGAACACCATGTTCCAAAATGCAACAAATTCGAACTTACCTCAGTAATCCAATCATTAAGCAGGACACTATTTAAATGCACAGAAAATCGAGGCTGGTTGTTTTGCTGTTAGTCAAGCCTGTGAACAAGTGCAATGTAGCACAAAACGCGTCAGGAGAAAGTGATTTATTTCTGGATGTTAAAATGCTGGTGTATTGCAATTAAATGAACTTTGAAAAGTTTGTCTGCTATCGAGTGCATTTCCGAAGCTTTTGGGCACTTTGAAATACAATATATATATATATATATATATATATATTTTTTTTTTTATTTATTATTTTTATATACTGTATAGAATTACAAATACTTCTGCAGGGTTAGCCACAACTGGCTTAGAACATTAGTACAGTGCTGTTTATGCGGTTACCCTCTTGCTGGTTAGATTTTGATAGAGAAGTATATGTCAGGAGGAAAGGACAGAAAAGTTAGAAATGAGAGAGAGAAAGAGGATAGGACAGGCAAGTAGAGAGGTATACATTCTTGGCTTAACATTAGCGCCGGTTATATCAACTGCATTTCGTATATCATAACTCGAGGTTATTGAGCTCGTCTTCGAGTTCACCCGGTTCATACTTGTGCTGTGTCTTGGGCCGTGGGTCGTTACAGTAGGAGTTAGGGTCGGTTGTCTATGGAGGCTTGTAGGGGTCTAGGGACCTGTCCAGAGCATCCCACAGCCCCCTTGATGACGCTTTCCAGGGGGAGTGCAGAGCCATGCGGTCCACTCCTCTGAGGTGAGTGACCCAGTTGATCCAACCTTTGTAGCTAGTTTTGCTAGTGTCTTTCCAGTTGGTTAGTACAAGTTTAACCGCAGCTGTCAGTAGTAGGTCCATTAGTTCCTTCTCTCTCTCAGAGGAGAGATCAGTTCGCATAAACGCCGTGGTGAGGGAGGCAAAATCACTTGTTAGTTTGCATTTAAACACATTGTCTATGAAATCAAATACCCTTCCCCAGAACACCTTGAGTGCTGGGCAGTGGAAGATAAGGTGCGCTAGGTCTCCCTTCTCTATGTTGCAGTTCCAGCAGAGGGAGTCTTCCCTGAGGCCTAGTGTGTGTAGACGGTCTGGGGTCCAGAACTTTTTGTGGAGTAGCCAGAATTTTGTTTGTGCTAAGACTGGGGTGATCTTATTTCGCGTGGCCGAGGCCCACGTAGTTTTCCACTCATGGTCGTTTAGCGGGGGATGGATCTGTTTATCCCAGTATTCAGTTGTTTTGGCATTAAGTTTGGTGGTTTTCGGGCGTAGTAGCTTGTATATTTGCGAGACTTGATGACCTAGTTTGTTGATGTTTGCTACATAGCGGAAGATCGAGGGTTGGGTGCTGGCTAGGCTTGTCTTTGTCAAGGCTGCTTTTATCTTTAGGAATCTGTATAGGTCTATGTTTTCCAATTGGTGGATTGCTTTAAGGTCGGAGAATTTAATGGGGGATACCCCCATCTCAAGTTGGTGTGGGTAGCATATACCGTTTTCTATCCATGTCTCGTAGTTAAGACTTTTCCCTTTATATTTGATCCTGCTATTTGCCCACAGCGATTCTGACTTGGACCCTTTGATGTTAACCTCCATTTTCTTGTCGACTTTTAGGAGCGCTATTTTAGTGTTTTTAAACATCGGTTTAGATGTGTATGAGTATGTGTTTGCCGTTAGTAGGGCTAGTGGGCTCAGGTTGTTCAGAATGGCTCTCTCTACCTGTAACCATACCGGTGTGTAGTCGGGTGTCGGGGCCACCCATTGCGTTCCCTGTTTAGCTAGGAAGGCTAGTTGGAAAACCTTGAAGTCTGCTAGGTTCACCCCTCCCTGGGATTTTGTTAGTCTCAGTTTCTTAATACTAATCCTTGCCTTCTTGCCGCGCCAGAGGAATTTGGTGAGCATGCTATCGATTTTCCGGTGGAAATCGTCTGTGAAAAGGAGTGGGAGCATGTTTATCAGGTAGTTTATCAGTGGTGTGATCATCATTTTTAATGTTTCAATTCGTCCCCACCATGTTATGAATTTCGGGGACCAGGTCTCTAATAGGTTCTCAACTTTTTCTAGTAGGGATTTTTCATTGTGACGTAGAGTGTTTATCAGGTCGGTACCAAAGTATATTCCTAAGTATTTGATGTATCCTGTCTGCCAGGTTAACCCCGAGTCCCCTAGAGTGTCTCTCGTGCAGTAGATGTTTAATGGTTTACATTCTGATTTTTCGTTATTTAGTTTATACCCTGATAGTTTGGAGTATTC
Source organism: Calotriton arnoldi (assembly GCA_963921515.1). NCBI lineage: Eukaryota > Metazoa > Chordata > Amphibia > Caudata > Salamandridae > Calotriton > Calotriton arnoldi. Next base: position 62,055 of record CAWUFW010022171.1, on the reverse strand, counting down.
TGCTATTGTGGTCATCAGAGCCTTTATCGAGGGCTTTGGTTGCTCTGTTATTATCAGAATATCATCCGCGTAGGCGGCAATTTTTACTACGGTACCCTTGATGTCAACCCCTTTTATGGTGTCGTTTAGTTTTATGTCTTGGATGAGGGGTTCGAGGGCCAGAAGAAAGAGTGCCGGCGAGAGTGGGCATCCTTGTCTGGTTCCTTGTTGCAGTTTGAAGGGGTCCGAGAGTGAGCCGTTAACTGCAATGCGGGCTGAAGGGGTCTGGTACAGGGCAATGATCATCCGAATGTAAGCCTCCCCTAGGTTGAAGGCCTGCATGCATTGCTCTAGGAAAGCACAGGAGACCTTATCGAAGGCCTTGTCTGCGTCTAATGCAATAGCTACTGCCGGCTCTGGTTTCATGGAGATTTGTTCTAGTATATGGCAGAAGAGCCGTGTATTGTCGCTAGACATACGGTTGCGCATGAACCCGACTTGGGTGTTACTTATTAATTTGGGTAGGACCGTGTTTAGTCTGACCGCCAGGATTTTGGCGTAGATTTTACAGTCCACATTGATGAGGGATATGGGTCTATAGTTTTTGGGCAATTGGTGGTCTTTGCCCTCCTTTGGGATGACTATTATGGTCGCTTCTGTCATGGATTGTGGTACTACCCCTGTAGTTGCAGTCTGGTTAAAGACCCTTTTCATGGTTGGGGTTAATTGGGTTAGAAAGGTCTTATAGAAATCCGCAGTGTATCCGTCTGGCCCGGGGGCCTTATTTTTTTTTAGTGACTTGACTGCCATTTCGATTTCCGTGCAGTTGATTTCCTGACTTAGCCTTGCTGTGTCTGCGGAGTCTAACTTTGGGAGCCCTAATCTGTCTAGGTATCTTGTGCATTCTTCTTGGTTAAGTGCCTACTCTGTCCTGTATAGTTCTGAGTAGAACTCCTGGAATGTATTGAGGATTTCCTTGTGTCTTGTGTGTGTTTTATTGTTTGAGTCTGTGATTGATGAGATCGCCACTTGGTTGCGTTTGTGTTTCAAGTATGATGCCAGTAGTTTCCCCACTCTGTTGGCTTCGCAGAGGTTAAGTGCTTTGCACTTGTTGAACCACAGCCCTGCCCTTTCGCTCAAGATTTTATTGTACTCATACTTGTGCTGTGTTAGTGTAGTTAGGAGTGCGTTGTCATTTGTGGCTTTTACGTGGTCAAGTTCTAACTTTTTTATCACTTCCTCGAGTTGGTTTATTCTCAGGTTCGTCTTTATGTTTATTCTTGCCTTAATTCCAATTAATTTACCCCTGATCGTTGCTTTTAAGGCCTCCCACAGTGTGCCGACGCTAGTCTCTGGGGAATCATTGTGGGTTAGGTAGTCCGTTATGGCTTCCTCGATTTCTTTTTTGTTTCCTGGGTCTGAACTAATTTCACTGTTAAAGCGCCATCTTCTTGGGATCGCTTCGTTGTGGCAGCCGCTTAGTTTTAGACTAATGGCTGAGTGGTCTGAGACTAGTCTTGGTGCAATCTCGGAATGTTCTATCAAGTGTGTGTGTGTCCCCCCGATATTAAAATGTAGTCTATCCTGGTGTACGAGTTATGTGGGTTGGAGTAAAAGGTGTAGTCTCTAGTATCAGGATGTTGTAGTCTCCATGCATCTTTGAGGTTGAATTTGGTACAGATGTTTTGAAGTGCGGCGTGAGAGTTGGTGGGATGGTATTGGCAAGAGGACTGTCTGTCTATTATGTGATCTAGTGGGATGTTGAAATCCCCTGCTACAATCGTGAGTTCGTCCTGAGGGAGTTTGTCTAGTGTTTCTGACACTCCAGCCCAGAATGTAGGGTCGTCTGTATTAGGGCCATATATGTTCGCAACGTGGAACCGCTCCTCCCCTCTTGTCAGGTTTGTTATTAGGAGTCTGCCCTCCTTGTCGTGGGAATGGGAGTCTATCGAGATCTTCGATCTCTTGGATACTAGGGTCAGGACCCCCCGCTTCTTTTTGTCTGCTGGTGAGCACGCAAGCTGCGCTATCCAGTTGGCTCTGAATAGTTTGGCATCTTCCTCGGCTAATTTGGTTTCCTGTAGTAGTATTATATCGCCTTTGGTCTTTGCTAGGTATTCCACTATCTTCCTGCGTTTAATGGGGTGCTTTAGGCCCTTGACATTGAGGGATATTATATTGAGGTCTGCGGTCAGGGTGAGTGTTTTATTAATAGCCATCTGGTGTAGTGTGGTGCGGTGGTTCTGTGTGCCCAACACTCAAGGTTCTCCGGTGTCGCCTGTATTTTGGTAACGCTATGTTGGCCCCTACCATTATGTATTGATTTGCATGTTTTGACAACTGACGTGTGCAGTGGCATATAAGGTGTGAAAAGAAGAAAAGACTGGAAAATAAAGAGGACAGACTTCTGAGAGATACTAGTGCGGCTCTCCCCTTCTCCCCCTCCCCCCATTCACTCGTATGTAGGAGGTGCGACGGCAGGATCGCCATTCCGCCTCCCGGAAAATTGTTGTCGGGTAAGTCAACTTGCAAACTCCATTGTAGCCTTGTACAGTAGCACGGACAATTGTATACTCGGTGTTATGTTCGAGGAAACCAAAGTAAAAGGATACACTGTCTTCCCTGAGTCTTCCTTTTATCTGCTGTGATCTTCCTCTCTGTTTTGTTGTTTAGGCGAGTTAGGCGTTAGGAGTTGGTTAGTATCGCCCGGATGTGTGAGGTAGTTGTTATGTCTTTACGAGGTAAGCCTTGTTTTGAGGTAGTTCCTGACATCTGTGAGGTAGATATGTTGTGGTGGCATTGATGCCTCTTTATCCAGGCCGTACATTTCAGGAGCCTGCACCCCTGGTGTTCGGTTCCGGCGAGGGTCCTCTCTTCGCTGAGCCGTGCTGTGAGGTGTCCATGGTCTGAGCTGCTGGGCCGTCTAGGTAGCGCATCAGGTCTTTTGGGTCGGTGAAAAAGTGATTTTTTCCCTTGTCTATTATCTTGAACTTTGCGGGAACTACAAACGAGAATTGAATGTTTTTACTCCTAAGTCTTTGGCGTAGGGCTAGGAAGCCTTTCCTGGTGTCGACCGTGGGTTTAGAATAGTCCTGCGTGAGGATGATCTTGTGGCCCTTTCAGTTGATCTGGTGGTTTTTGCGTGCATAGTTAAAAATGTCCTCGGTGTGTTGTGATCTCAGGGGTTTGCATATGATAGGCCGAGCGGTTTGGGACGCTGAGGATTTGAAAGCGGGGATTCTATAGGCTTTGTCTAGCTCGAATTGGCGGGTGAACTTTAGATTGGTGAGTTTGGGGATCAGGTCTTCAAGGAATGTTGAGCAGGACCCCGCCGCGTCCTCCGCCCTTCTGGGATCCCGAGTATGCGTATGTTCCCTCTGCGGTTCCTGTCCTCCATCTCCGCTGTCTGCTTTTGGAGAGCCCCTGTTACCTCTGATATTGCCTTCACCTCTTTGCTCATGTTGTGGGTAGAGTCTTCCACGTCGCTGATCCTTTGTTCGGCCGCTGCTAGTCTAATGTTCACTGTGTTTAGGTCGGCTCTGACTGCCGCAATCTCTAGTTGGATTGTGTCTGTGGTGAGTTTTGTGGTTTTCGCCAGGTCTTGCACCTCCACTAGTTTCTTTAGTATCATTTCTAGGGTGCTGTTTATGTCTGGTTTTTGTTTGATCGGTGAATCCGATGTCGCTGGTTCACTTTTGCTCTTCTTCAGTTGTTGTTGCTGTAGTGTCATTTCTCTGTCTGCCATGTTGCTTGTCCTGCTATGCTTGTCTACTTTATCTACCTTGTTCTTTTGGTGTCTCTCTCCGTGTGCCTTTTTATATGATCTCTTCTGTCCTTGCTCCTCTCCCTGTATCTTCCGCTCTGTATGTGAGATTCGTTGCTCATTCTTGTTGTTCGTTTGTTTTGGGTCCGGCTATTTTGCATGGACCGCCTCTCTGGGAGGGTGCCTGGACGATATGATCTGATGGGGTGTCTCCCACCTACCTTGTGACTTTTGCTTCCGTGGTCGCCTTTTGTCCTCGCTCAGTGTGTTGTGGTCATTAGTTACCCTGGCGTTGTGTCACAGTCACTATTATGACCATACACTCGCTCCCTGGTGAGCGCCCGTTGCTGTTACCCACTCGCTTTTATTCTGTTGGCTTTTGGTCGCGTTTCATTCTTGGGTGGTTTTCTTTACTTCCGGTGAAGCAACCCTTGCCCTGTCTGTGCGCACTCTCGCCTCCGGTGTTGTGGCGTTGGGGAGATTGCGCTATAGTGGTCCTTTCCCTCCTCAGCGCTACTTCTTCTGGGCTTGGATCGGTTCCATTTATGGTGGCACCATCTTGCCTTCACTTCCCCCCTCACTCCGCTTCGCGCCTCGGCGTGGTTTTCGCCCTTTCGCGGCGTCTAGCTCCTCGGGGGTGTGTTGGAACCCAGGGCGCTACGTCTCCGGTGCTAGGAGGGCCCGCTGCTGTTGTGACCCGAGTCGCCCTCAGCTAGTTAGCGACGGTTGCTTTGTGCGCGCTATGGTGAGTGGGTGGGGCGGCCGCTCCCTTTTCGGTTTCGCCTTCCCACCGTTAGCGCGAGGTAGCGCGAGGTGAGCCCGCTTTTCAGTCCTGGGGGCCTCTTTTAATTTTGGGCTTTTACTCGGTAGTCCGCTATCTCCCCCCGCTCCCAATCGGCAGTCTTTCAGCGCTGGGCGCGCACTGTGATGCGGTTCGCAGGCTTGCGGGCTCGTGCTCACCTCATGCGCTTTCAGTTTCCCCACCTCCTGACCGGGTGTCGGGTGCTGTAGGGCTTGTGAGCTTCTGTTGTCCGTGTGGGCAGCGCGACTTAGTAGTGGAGCCCTTTTCCGTCTAACGCGACTTTCCTGTGGCTCTGATCAGTTTCGCTTTCACGGTCGCTTTCACGGTCGCCATCTTGTTTCCTCTCACTCTCGGGTTGCTGCGCTCCTTAAAGTACTTTTTCCCCCTTTCTGAACGCGTCTAGCATCTTGGGGATGGCAGCATCGCAAGGCGCTGGTGTTCCGATATTCGGATCTTCCTTCCGTCAGGTTGTGTCCTCGGTCTTTAACGGAGCATTTGGCTTCGTTATCTCCGTTACAGCGCAGCTGCAGGATCAGGCAGCCATTAGCTCTGCCGTCCAAGCCACGCCCCCTCTATATATATATATATATATATATATATATATATATATATATATATATATATATATATATATATATATTATCTACTGGCGGTCGCCAGTAGATAGTTATAGTTAGGACCTATTTTCCATAGGAAATCCGCGACATTCTATTTGAAATAACTCTTGCGTCGGTTGACGAATCTTCGCGAAATTTTCAAACTTTATGGCCCGCTCCGGTCTGCTCCTACCCTGAAAGTCTCAGGGTGATTTGTCAAGCGGGGGCCGAGAAAAAGGGGGTCCCAAAACGTGTTTTCCCCATTCATTTTCCCATAGGAAACTTTAGACACGGCTACAGCCCGAACTGCTGAACGGAATTACACCAAATTTGGCAAAGAGGTAGTTCTTGGTTCAGAAAGAACCCTTTTGTTAAATGGTGTAAATCCATTCAGTAGTTGCGGAGAAATTAAAAAATAAGAGTCAAAAATCAATTTCCCATAGGAAACTTTATGCAAGGCTACAGCCCGAACTGCTGAACGGAATAACACCAAATTTGGCAAAGAGGTAGTTCTTGGTTCAAAAAGAACCCTTTTGTTAAATGGTGTAAATCCGTTCAGTAGTTGCTGAGAAAATCAAAAGTAAAAACACATATATATCTGGGCGGAGCATAACCACACATGTCATCGTGAGATCTGATTGGCTGTCAGCACTTCATCCTGGAATTGCTGGCAGCCATCTTGGGACCAATATAAATGCATTGTAGTGAATCGAAGATTTTGAGGGTTACCAAAAGGAGAACTATAAAGGGTGATAACAGACTTTAGTTACATTAGAATTCATTTGTTGATGGTACCATACTAATTTCAGGAATTGTGGTGTGTTCTAAGGTGATTTTACCCTGTGAAAAACCTTCTGCTGGGATATCATGAATTATGTTTGAGAGAACTATTTTCACATGCTTGTCCCATACAGTTTTGGAAGGTGCTCCAGAAGCTAAAATGAGAGCATATTTTCTGTAAATTCACATTATCTTTCTCAGTCATGTGAGAATGAAGTCTGACATTCTCAGTAAAACATGTACATCCAACAAGGGCAGAGACTGTCAGTTGATTCCTTTGTGTTCTACTGCAGCTTCCCAGAGTGTTCTAAAGAACAACTAGAGTGCTAACAGCCTTACTTATGACAAAAGTATGGCACACCTGAAGCCATCTTGATTGGAATAAACTGGTAACACTTAAAACATTTAATTTAAAAAGGAACAAAATGATGGGGTTCATCTTGTCATAGAAATTATGGTTAGTGCTCTGGAAAGAAAAATTAGGACATGTTTCAAGTGTGATCTCAAATATCTTCCTGTTATCTTTCAACAGGAGCAGCCTGTCGGTTGATGCCTTTGTGTTCTACTGCAGCTTCCCAGAGTGTTCTAAAGAACAACTAGAGCGCTAACAGTCTTACTTATGACAAAAGTATGGCACACCTGAAGCCATCTTGATTGGAATAAACTGGTAACACTTAAAACATTTAATTTAAAAAGGAACAAAATGATGGGGTTCATTTTGTCATAGAAATTATGGTTAGTGCTGTAGAAAGAAAAATTAGGACATGTTTCAAGTGTGATCTCAAATATCTTCCTGTTATATTTCAACAGGAGCAGCCTGTCAGTTGATGCCTTTGTGTTCTACTGCAGCTTCCCAGAGTGTTCTAAAGAACAACTAGAGCGCTAACAGTCTTACTTATGACAAAAGTATGGCACACCTGAAGCCATCTTGATTGGAATAAACTGGTAACACTTAACACATTTAATTTAAAAAGGAACAAAATGAGGGGGTTCATTTTGCCATAGAAATTATGGTTAGTGCTGTAGAAAGAAAAATTAGGACATGTTTTAAGTGAGATCTCAAATATCTTCCTGATATATTTCAACAGGAGCAGCCTGTCAGTTGATGCCTTTGTGTTCTACTGCAGCTTTCCAGAGTGTTCTAAAGAACAACTAGAGTGCTAACAGCCTTACTTATGACAAAAGTATGGCACACCTGAAGCCATCTTGATTGGAATAAACTGGTAACACTTAAAACATTTAATTTAAAAAGGAACAAAATGAGGGGGTTCATTTTGCCATAGAAATTATGGTTAGTGCTGCAAAAAGAAAATTTAGTGCATGTTTTAAGTGAGATCTCAAATCCTCTTCTATTTCATTAGAAAATTCTGACATGCAGACTGAAACAATCACTTTCAATACCAGCAGTAGACTTCCAGTTAACTCCTTAGTGAGCAGTAGCTTTACTACAGTGATCTAATGAACAACTAGAGTAATAACATTCTGAATTTATGGCAAATGTGTGACACATCTGAATGCCTTCTTGATGGAATCAAAGTAAAAAACTGAAAGCATTTCCTACTGAGGAGACTGCAGTAAATGAGGAAATTAGGAAACTTCATAACAAAGAAGTCTTCCAAGATGGCCACCAGTGAAAAAAGAGCCCAAATGTAGCACAAATATTACCCAGATGTAGCCCACATATAGCCCAATGTCAAAAGTGTGCAAAACGCTTTTTATTTTTAGTTTTTTTGCAGTTTTATGTAGTGTAGACTGGTCAGGTATTGGAGCGATGCATCTTAAAACATGACCCCCTACACTACAAAAACACCACTGCACTACCCTAAACCCTAAAACACTACCCCAGCACGACCCCCTACACTACACAAGCACCACTGCACTATCCTAAACCCTAAAACACTACCACCAGCATGACCCCCTACACTACACAAACACCACTGCACTACCCTAAACCCTAAAACACTACCCCAACACCACTGCACTAACCTAAATCCTAAAACACTACCCCCAGCACGACCCCCTACACTACCCAAACACCACTGCACTACCCTAAACCCTAAAACACTACCCCCAGCATGACCCCCTACACTACACAAGCACCACTGCACTACCCTAAACCCTAAAACACTACCCCCAGCACGACCCCTACACTACACAAACACCACTGCACTACCTTAAACCCTAAAACACTACCCCCAGCACGACCCCCTACACTACCCAAACACCATTGCACTACCCTAAAACATGACCCCCTACACTACACAAACACCACTGCACTACCCTAAACCCTAAAACACTACCCCCAGCACGACCCCCTACACTGCCCGAACACCACTGCACTGCCCTAAACCCTGAAACACCAGCCCCTGCACGACCCCCTACACTGCCCGAACACCACTGCACTGCCCTAAACCCTGAAACACATACCCTAGCACGATCCCCTACACTGCCCGAACACCACTGCACTGCCCTAAACCCTGAAACACCACCCCTTCACGACCCCCTACACTGCCCGAACACCACTGCACTGCCCTAAACCCTGAAACACCACCCCCAGCATGACCCCTACACTGCCCGAACACCACTGCACTGCCCTAAACCCTGAAACACTACCCCCAGCAAGACCTCCTACACTGCCCGAACACCACTGCACTGCCCTAAACCCTGAAACATCACCCCCAGCAAGACCCCCTACACTGCCCGAACACCACTGCCCTAAACCCTGAAACACCACCCCCAGCATGACCCCCTACACTGCCCGAACACCACTGCACTGCCCTAAACCCTGAAACACCACCCCCAGCACGACCCCCTACACTGCCCGAACACCACTGCACTGCCCTAAACCCTGAAACATCACCCCCTGCACGACCCCCTACACTGCCCGAACACTACTGCACTGCCCTAAACCCTGAAACACCATCCCCAGCATGACCCCCTACACTGCACGAACACCACTGCACTGCCCTAAACCCTGAAACACTACTCCCAGCAAGACCCTCTACACTGACCGAACACCACTGCACTGCCCTAAACCCTGAAACATCACCCCCAGCAAGACCCCCTACACTGCCCGAACACCACTGCCCTAAACCCTGAAACACCACCCCCAGCAAGACCCCCTACACTGCCCGAACACCACTGCACTGCCCTAAACCGTGAAACACCAGCCCCAGCACGACCCCTACACTGCCCGAAAATCACTGCACTGCCCTAAACCCTGAAACACCTCCCCCTGCACGACCCCCTACACTGCCCGAACACCACTGCACTGCCCTAAACCCTGAAACACCACCCCCAGCACAACCCCCTACACTGCCCGAAGACCACTGCACTGCCCTAAACCCTTACACACCACCCCCTGCACGATCCCCTACACTGCCCGAACACTACTGCACTGCCCTAAACCCTGAAACACCACCCCCAGCACGACCCCCTACACTGCACGAACACCACTGCACTGCCCTAAACCCCGAAACACTACCCCCAGCAAGACCCCCTACACTACCCGAACACCACTGCCCTAAACCCTGAAACACCACCCCCAGCAAGACCCCCTACACTGCCCGTACACCACTGCACTGCCCTAAACCCTGAAACACCACCCCCAGCATGACCCCCAACACTGCCCGAACACCACTGCACTGCCCTAAACCCTGAAACACCACCCCCAGCACGACCCCCTACACTGCCCGAACACCACTGCACTGCCCTAAACCATGAAACACGAGCCCCAGCACGACCCCCTACACTGCCCGAACACCACTGCACTGCCCTAAACCCTAAAACACCACCCCCAGCACGACCCCCTACACTGCCCGAACACCACTGCACTGTCCTAAACCCTGAAACACCAGCCCCAGCACAACCCCGTACACTGCCCGAACACCACTGCACTGCCCTAAACCCTGAAACACCAGCCCCAGCACGACCGCCTACACTGCCCGAAAACCACTGCACTGCCCTAAACCCTGAAACACCAGCCCCAGCACGACCCCTACACTGCCCGAACACCACTGCACTACCCTAAACCCTCAAACACCAGCCCCAGCACGACCCCCTACACTGCCCGAACACCACTGCACTGCCCTAAACCCTGAAACACCAGCCCCAGCAAGACCCCCTACACTGCCCGAACACCACTGCACTGCCCTAAACCCTGAAACACCACCCCCAGCAAGACCCCCTACACTGCCTGAACACCACTGCACTAAAGCCTGAAACACCACCCCCAGCAAGACCACCTACACTGGCCGAACACCACTGCACTGCCCTAGACACTGAAACACCACCCCCTGCACGACCCCCTACACTGCCCGAACACCACTGCACTGCCCTAAACCCTGAAACACCACCCTCAGCACGACACCCTACACTGCCCGAACACCACTGCACTGCCCTAAACCCTGAAACACCACCCCCAGCATGACCCCCTACACTGCCCGAACACCACTGCACTGCCCTAAACCCTGAAACACCACCCCCTGCATGACCTCCTACACTGCCGGAACACCACTGCACTGCCCTAAACCCTGAAACACCACCCCCAGCACGACCCCCTACACTGCCCGAACACCACTGCACTGCCCTAAACCCTGAAACATCAACCCCAGCAAGACCCCCTACACTGCCTGAACACCACTGCCCTAAACCCTGAAACACCACCCCCTACACTGCACGAACACCACTGCACTGCCCTAAACCCTGAAACACCACCTCCAGCAAAACCCCCTACACTGCCTGAACACCATTGCTCTGCCCTAAATCCTGAAACACTAGCCCCAGCACGACCCCCTACACTGCCCAAACACCACTGCACTGCCCTAAACCCTGAAACACCACCCCCAGCACGACCCCCTACACTGCCCGAACACCACTGCACTGCCCTAAACCCTGAAACACCAGCCCCAGCAAGACCCCCTACACTGCCCGAACACCACTGCACTGCCCTAGGCTCTGACACACCAGCCCCAGCAAGACCCCCTACACTGCCCGAACACCACTGCACTGCCCTAAACCCTGAAACACCAGCCCCAGCATGACCCCCTACACTGCCCGAACACCACTGCACTGCCCTAAACCCTGAAACACCAGCCCCAGCACGACCACCTACACTGCCCAAACACCACTGCACTGCCCTAAACCCTAAAACACCAGCCCCAGCATGACCCCCTACACTGCCCAAACACCACTGCACTGCCCTAAAACCTGAAACACCAGCCCCAGCACGACCCCCTACACTGCCCGAACACCACTGTACTGCCCTAAACCCTGAAACACCAGCCCCAGCATGACCCCCTACACTGCCCGAACACCACTGCACTGCCCTAAACCCTGAAACACCACCCCCTGCATGACCCCCTACACTGCCCGAACACCACTGCACTGCCCTAAACCCTGAAACACCACCCCCTGCAGCACCCCCTACACTGCCCGAACACCACTGCACTGCCCTAAACCCTGAAACACCACCCCCTGCACCGCCCCCTACACTGCCCGAACACCACTGCACTGCCCTAAACACTGAAACACCACCCCCAGCATGACCCCTTTACTGCTCAAACACCACTGCACTGCCCCAAACCCTGAAACACCACCCCCAGCATGACCCCCTACACTGCCCGAACACCACTGCCCTAAACCCTGAAACACCACCCCCTGCACGACCCCTACACTGCCCGAACACCACTGCACTGCCCTAAACCCTGAAACACCACCCCCTACACTGCCCGAACACCACTGCACTGCCCTAAACCCTGAAACACCACCCCCAGCACGACCCCCTACACTGCCCGAACACCACTGCACTGCCCTAAACCCTGAAACACCAGCCCCAGCAAGACCCCCTACACTGCCCGAACACCACTGCACTGCCCTAGTCTCTGACACACCAGCCCCAGCAAGACCCCCTACACTGCCCGAACACCACTGCACTGCCCTAAACCCTGAAACACCAGCCCCAGCATGACCCCCTACACTGCCCGAACACCACTGCACTGCCCTAAACCCTGAAACACCAGCCCCAGCACGACCACCTACACTGCCCAAACACCACTGCACTGCCCTAAACCCTAAAACACCAGCCCCAGCATGACCCCCTACACTGCCCAAACACCACTGCACTGCCCTAAAACCTGAAACACCAGCCCCAGCACGACCCCCTACACTGCCCGAACACCACTGTACTGCCCTAAACCCTGAAACACCAGCCCCAGCATGACCCCCTACACTGCCCGAACACCACTGCACTGCCCTAAACCCTGAAACACCACCCCCTGCATGACCCCCTACACTGCCCGAACACCACTGCACTGCCCTAAACCCTGAAACACCACCCCCTGCAGCACCCCCTACACTGCCCGAACACCACTGCACTGCCCTAAACCCTGAAACACCACCCCTGCACCGCCCCCTACACTGCCCGAACACCACTGCACTGCCCTAAACCCTGAAACACCACCCCCAGCATGACCCCCTTTACTGCTCAAACACCACTGCACTGCCCCAAACCCTGAAACACCACCCCCAGCATGACCCCCTACACTGCCCGAACACCACTGCCCTAAACCCTGAAACACCACCCCCTGCACGACCCCTACACTGCCCGAACACCACTGCACTGCCCTAAACCCTGAAACACCACCCCTACACTGCCCGAACACCACTGCACTGCCCTAAACCCTGAAACACCACCCCCAGCACGACCCCCTACACTGCCCGAACACCACTGCACTGCCCTAAACCCTAAAACACCACCCCCAGCCATACCCCCAACACTGCCCAAACACCACTGCACTGCCCTAAACCCTAGAACACTACCCCCAGCACGACCCCCTACACTACCCGAACACCACTGCACTACCCTAAACCCTAAAATACCACCCCCAGCACAACCCCCTACACTACCCGAACACGACTGCACTACCCTAAACCCTCAAACACTCCCCCCAGCACGACCCCCTACACTACCCGAACACCACTGCACTGCCCTAAACCCTAAAACACTCCCCCAGCACGACCCCCTACACTACCCGAACACCACTACACTGCCCTAAACCCTAAAACACTCCCCCAGCACGACCCCCTACACTACCCAAACACCACTGCACTGCCCTATACCCTAAAACACTACCCCCCGCATGACCCCCTACACTACCCAAACACCAATGCACTACCCTAATCCCTAAAACACTACCCCCAGCATGACCCCCTACACTACACAAACACCACTGCACTACCCTAAACCCTAAAACACTACCCCCAGCACGACCCTCTTCACTACCTAAACACAACTGCACAATTTGTTACAGGCGTTGCAACGCAGGCCTTTGGTGCTTCCTGGAAGTACCTAGTGGGCTAGTTGGGCCCCAGGGACCCTCAGGATTCAAGGTGACCTAATCCCCCAACTTAAAACGCACCACGGGGCGCGTTTGCACAGTGGTGAAGGGAGGGGCGGGGCCTCAGGTGACATGTGCGCAAACACGCCCTGTGGTGCGTTTTAAGTTGGGGAATTAATTCCCTTTGAATCCTGAGGGACCCTGGGGGCCAACTAGCCCACCAGGTACCTTCAGTAAGCACAACAGAGTTGCGTTGCAGAGAGGTGAAAAAGGTGCGTGGCCTCGGAACGCCTCTCTGCAACTCAGCTCTGTGGTCCTAACTGTAGGTACCTGGGGGGCTAGTTGGGCCCCAGGGACCCTCAGAATTCAAGGGGACTTAATCCCGCAACTTAAAACGCGCCACGGGGTGCGTTTGCACACATGTCACCTCAGGCCCCCCTCCCTTCACCACTGTGCAAACGCGCCCTGTAGCGCGTTTTAAGAGGTAGTTTTAATCCCCCTGCCCTATTATGTACTAGGGACTTGCAGAGGAGGTCATGCTAATCACAGGGGTACCCCAACGCATAGTGTTCCCTAGTGTATGTAGGTGTTTTCACTGTATTCTAAGTGTCTTTTAGCATAGCACTGGCTCTGGTTAGTCAGAGTCAGTTACCACCAGTACCCGTCTGAAAAAGTTGTGGGCAAAGGATGATTTTGCAACAAGGCCTCTTTCTGCTCCTCTGTTGGTTCTTTCTGCACATCTTTTGCTTCTTTCTTTGCGTTTTTTCTTCTTTCTTCACATGTCCTACCTCTGTAGGCATAGTTAGAAACTAGCATTTAAAAAAACCTTTGAAATTCACTTAAAAAATCATAGGTTTCAGGCACGTTATAGTTAGAAATTAGCATTTAAAAACCTTTGAAATTCACTGAAAAAACCATAGGTTTCAGACACGTTATAGTTAGAAATTAGCATTTAAAAAACCTTTGAAATTCACTGAAAAAACCATAGGTTTTAGGGACAGTTATAGTTAGTTGGACATTTCACTCGTACAAAACCATAGAAATTCCCCGTTATAGTTAGTTCAGCTAACTATAACTCGCGCCCCCGCAATGCACTGGTGATGACGTCACATATTACATCACTCATGACATGGTCAGTGACATCACTGATGACATCACTGATGACATCTCAAATGACATCACTGATGACATCATCCATGTGATAATTTCATGCATCTTCTCTCACCCTAATATAACTTTTGATACACCCACTCTAAATTACAGACTGCCATTCTCAAAACCTTAGACACTCCAACACCAAAAACTACATACCCACTCACTGATTCTTAGGTCTACACACACATCCACTCACTCACCCGTACAGTCACTCATACTTAGTCACTCAGTACAGGACTATCATATGCACTCATACACCTATATAAACACTCACACACCGCCACTCATCCATAGAGGTACTCACACACCTAGTCAGTCATGCAAAAACTTAATCACACACCCATTTACTCACCTATACAGTTATACACACACCAGCTCACTTATTCATACAAATACTAGCACATTCTTACGCTCTTATACAATCACTGATACAAGTACACACTCATCCATACAGCCACTCTCACAATCACACACTCTCATTTATAGCCATTTATATACTCCAACACACATATATACTGCCTTTCGCATATGTAGTTACTCACACATGTACCACTGAGATATACATTCAATCACAAACACACCCATACACACACTCACCCACCCATACAGTCCATCACAGATGCACTCTTTAAACCATGCACCCAGTGAATCACCAACTCACACATCTATGCACAGAGTCACACACACCCCACCCACACAAACACTCAGGCACCCATACAGATACTCAGACAATCAATCAATAACCCATGTAGACACTCATGTAGCTATTCAGAAAGCCATGCAGCCGCTTACAAACCAACAGACAGACGGATACAGACATTCACACAGTTTAGTCACTAACCCATGCATTCAGTAAGATACATTTAATCACTCACTTGTAGAGTCAGTCACTCACGTACTAAATCATCCATTCAGACACTTATACACCCACTCATTCTTCAATACGCCTTTCCCTATATATATTAAACATATTTAAACTTTACAGAAACACAGTCACTGGATGATGTCATCAGTGATGTCATCAGTGATGTCATTTGAGATGTCATCAGTGATGTCATCAGTGATGTCACTGACCATGTCATGAGTGATGTAATATGTGACGTCATCAGCAGTGCATTATGGGGCGCGAGTTATAGTTAGCTGAACTAACTATAACGGGGGAATTTCTATGGTTTTGTACGAGTGAAATGTCCAACTAACTATAACTGTCCCTAAAACCTATGGTTTTTTCAGTGAATATATATATATATATATATATATATATATATATATATATATATATATATATATATATATATATATATATATATATATATATATATATTTCTGGATCACAGAATAGGCCTGAAGACCCATCCTGTAAACTACAGAGCACCAGCACCGGTAAGGCACACACATTATACTAGAAGTGTCTCCTAATTTGGACGCCATCATGTCTAACGAGAATGAGGGCATCCTCATCCTTCGACGCATCATAGAACATACACCTGTCTAATGCAGATTATGAAGGAGGACCATCTACGGGGTTGTCTGAATTTGGTCATTTCCTTAAGGGATGGGATCTATGGGAGGGATATGGAGGAAATCTCAACTGAAAAACTGTTGGACATAACAGGCTACCAGGTATTTGGAGCTGCAGTAACAGATCTGTCCCCATCCCCAAAAAGTTTAGTGTTAACTGGTGTTGAACCTGGTATTGCAGCTGATGGTTTGCAGCCTGCGTCACTGTCAGAAAACCCTTGCACCCACCTATTCAAAAGTCCTGGGTCCACTACAATTATGGGGGCACTGATGGACTGCGTCCACCGTTGTGTGGATATTCAGAATGCTCTTAAATGCCAGAAGGCCACAACACATAATGGATGATGAGATCAAAGTTCAGTGAGGCTGCATATGGCACTGGTGTAAAGCACACCTCTGAAACAGGCTCTGAAACCGACTAGAGCACAGGTACAGTATACTGTGATACAGAAACCATCCCCATACTGTAGTGATCACCTGATGTATGTTAGAGCCATGGTGGATATGTCCCACGTTTCAACAGTTTGTCTTAGAGCTTTCCTCGCATGAGCCAGGATAGTTTTGTTGCTTTTACTTAGATGGAAATCCATCTCAAGGTTATATGTCATTCTCTTTCTTGAAGGTATGCACATTGTCAAGGTTTTCACTAGCCCAAACGAGTATCAAAAGCCACGCACAATGAAGTCATCACATATGTAGTCACGGTCAAATCTGAAACAATGGCAATAGCCATGCTACCTCTGCTGATTCCCAGTTACTTGAAACCTACTTAAAACAAAATCTATCCAAGATATTCTGAATTTAAATGAGTCCAATAACTAAAATAACTTTGCTTCTACCTCCACAAGACTAGGTGTGAAGTTGCTTGTCAGATCCTGTCAATCACAGCTTCGAAATTATTTTTTTCCGCTACACTTTCATTGCTCACACTTCCTGGCAAATATTATACATAATAATGTACTTCATAAATCAACTGTTGAAAGTGAATGGATAGTCAATCAACTAATGTCATAAAATCGATAACTGTATACAAATCAAATTACTTCAATTATATTCTACATTAAATTATTCATAAATAATTTTAAAATATTTAACCAATATGATTACAACTTTTAAATGTTTTACTTCACTACCATTACCTCCAAAATGAAAATTTTCGTGTAACCTCTCTCTCCTTCCCACACAAATCTTTTAAATAATATTTTGACTGGTACACCTCAGTGCACTTTCAGTACCTGCTACACCAAATCCATCAATTGGCTATTTATTTTTAAAGGTGAAGCAGCTTCAATCCTCATCATTCGTGAATGTGCCAATATTACTTGTTTGTGGATGTAGATCAAATGCTCATTGCATGTATTTGCCCAGTCCTTTGATTGTCCAATGGGTAGGTCCACTGTTCCATGGTCGTTTCAAATATACCTGTGAAATGTATCTGTAAGAAGAGTAGATCACTTAGACCCTCATTACAAGTTAAGGGATACATTTCTATCCCTTTGCAAACAGAAAAATGGAATTACGAATTATGTGATAATTAATGCACCCATCAGTTTTCCCCTGATGGGTTTAATTTATATGGGGCTTGGGGAGTAAAGCAGGGGCACCAGGAGGAGAGTTTGGGAAGAAAGCCAATAGAAAAAGCAACAAAGACGATTTAGGGTGTGTTAAAACTCGTTTTGAATGCTATGCTTCATTTTCACGGTAAAAACATGAAATAGAAGGTACGTGTGATAAGTCACCCTGGGGTAATGGTATTTACCACATGTTGTAAATACACCACAATGTTCAGCCCCATTTGAAATGAGGGTCCTAGCATGTACATTACACATCAATGTGTTTTTAGCAATCATGCATAAGAAGTGCATATATACATATTATCCAGTATCTACTCATAAATCCTGCAGAGTGTGAAAGTAAGCAACTGAAAAAGAGAGGTGCTAAACTAATAGAAAATGACTACCATAAACACTACCTCGGACTGTTTACATTACTAGTTCAGACTTTAGGCACTTTTCAATAATAACAGGGCTGATTGGACGGATTGGGCTGTGTGAGTCCTAAAGGACGAGGGTCGTAGCAAATAAAGGAAAATCCACACAGGAAAACCCACACAGGACAAGGTTCAAAGTCCAAAACCTGAAGGTTTATTTCGAAATTAAGGGGTATATTTACAAGAATTGCCACTAAGCAGTTTTCATGCTGTTTAGCAGCAATGTTTTATCGCTGTCAATCGCCAAAGCCTAACGCTTTGTTTGCGACGTATTTACAAGAATTCGCAATGTGGCGTTAGGATCAGCGAGCGGCTTTGAAAAATGACACTAACTCCAGCGTAAAGGCGATAAAAAAAACTACACATTAGTGTGAATAAAGTGACGTCCGGCCAATTAGCATCAAGAAAGTTCATGCTAGTCAGCCCGACGCCCCTTTTCAGTGTCTTGCGGGAAAAAAGCCTACAAATACGCCGCTAAGGAAAAATAAAATCACCAGAATGCAGAATGGAGCAGCCTGGACCAAGTTCAGCACAGGACAGACCCCCTCAACCCCTCCCAACAGCCAGGATGACCAGCCAGAGTCCCAGGGGAAGAGGAAGAGGAAGAGGAAATGCAGATTCAGTGAGGAGGAAAATGAGATAATGAGTGCAGCAGTGACGGAGAATCAACACCAGTTCTTCGTAAGCTCCAAGGTGTCATTTCGGACCAAAAATGCTATTTGACAGTCCATTGTCAACAAGGTGAACTCTGTCACAGAAGTCAAGAGAACAGTGACTGATTGCAAGAAGTGCTGGCACGATGCCAAGCGCAAGACTAAGCAGAAACTGGCCAGCAATCAACAGGTAGCACTGCAAACCGGAAGTGGGAGTCCAGCGTAACAAGAGGTGCTCGATGTCTTGGAGGAAAAGGTGTTCGCAGTCATCTGTGGGAAGTCGACGGTTGGAGTAGAGGGACAGGACAGTGCTGACTATGACCAACTACATCAGCAACAGGGTAAGTACCAACCAGGCACACTGGGGGCGGGGGGATGCGTAATGTTGCCCCCCCCCCCACTGGGTGCATGTCAAATCCTAGCCACATAGGTACTCTGGTGCTTATTCACATGTCCTTTGATCTGTCGGTACGTCACTTTTTACTTCATTGAAAGTGACATACTGGTGGTGCAAGGGCCTAGTAAGAAAGCCCTTATGCATACATACAATGACAAATGAGCAGTCATGTGTCTCTTATCTAAATGTTTGCATCAGGCAGTGTTGAAAGTCTCACAGTCAACCTACTTTAACACACATTATAATAGCAGTCATGTGCATTCTTTTCAAGATATGGTGCTTTCATGTACTAACTATGGGGCATACATACCATAATATTGTGGAGTGCAGTGTCAACTCAAAACTTGTAGCACGGTGCTCTGACAGAATAGAAATGCAGGGATGTGCTGTGTGCACACAAAATACAACACACCCCTGCATGTCCCTCAGTCCTGTTGTCATCAAAGATTGAGTAGGGCAAGTGCAGCCACCCTGCTATCATGTTTCCATGCTGTCTGCGCAGCAGTGCCAAATGTTGATGTGCAGGAAGGGACACCTTCCTAGATACAAACAATTCTAATTGGTTATTTGCTGGTTTGATGTGTGCAGCAGAATGCAGCACAAATACCAAGAGCAAAATATGAGGAGATAATCTGTCAAAAACTGGCTTCCAATTTTTGGTCTCCTGAGAACATGGCCATAATTTTCAAGCACCTTGGGGCATGTTTACTAGGAAACTGTTGGAGCGCTGCGTTAAGTCAAGAAGGCTAAACGCTGTGCTCTGACAGTTTCCAAATGCAGGGATGCGCCATATTCTCAAGAATACTGTGCACCCTTGACTTTCCCTTAGCGCTGACGAACAATGATGGATTCAACCCAGATCTGTGACTGGGGGTCAGTATCTGAAAAGTTTCAGTGCTCCATCCATCATCTCCTTGTGTTTGCTTTGTTTGCCCTAAGTTGGCAGAGTATGCCCAGACGTGGGTCCCTTGCTCACTTTGCCACTGATTTCAAGCTAGCCTGGCTGGTGAGGAGTGTTACCCTGAAACCTGTCCTAGGATGCTTGTTTCTGGTCCAGGGAAGACCTGGCTTGGTAGTTCAGGCTGGACTGTTCCCATAAGGAACAGGAAAAGGAGGGATAGGAAAGGAAGGGAGACGGACCTGGAGGCTTACAGCCGGTTTTGAGATCCATTTCCTATATTACGCTTTTAACAAAGGACTACAGTGAAAGCCGATATGGCTGAATTCTTGAAAGTGTGAATATTCGTCAAGTGCTCCTTCATGCCTACACTTCTGGATATGTTGGATGCAGCTGCTTAGCATCCGTAGACCTATATGGCTAATGTTTCAATATTATTCTGTCGGATGATGTCTTGTCAGAATACCTCAATAGGTATTTGAGTGTCCCACGCCATCTATTTCACTGCATATGACCTGCCCTGAGGAAGGTGTAGCCCTTGTGTAGGGTTTTCACCGAAACGCGCGTCGGCGTTGGTCCTTTTAAATCCTGAAGTGGTTTTCTATTTACCATCCGGACCAGTTTATTAGAACATTTACATACCTTTTGGCCTTTTTAAATACCGGGATAGATGCTTTATGTATGAATGTCTGATGGATGCAAAGAGCTCATGTGAATTTTTGAGTGTGTATGTGTGGATGACGGTTTGCTGTGGGGTACTCTTTTTATTGTGTTTTCTTATTGTATTTCATTTGTATGTATCACCTTGCTATAATACAGTATATTTTTTGATACTTTGTTAATAAAAAGAAAAAACGATTTATTGTATTTTTTGTTTTTCCTTCAATACATGCACTGGATTGCCTTGGTTGTTTAGGTATAATTATAGGACTCCTTTGTGGGCCTTAATGATCAATCTCTCGAACGGGTGGGTATTTTTCTACTGTCTTGTCCCATAAGGAACAGGGTCAAGACTGATTTGGATATGGTTGGGTCTGAACTGGAGAGGTGAAATGAGCTAAAGAACGATGATGGATTCAACCCAGATCTGTTACTGGGGGTGAGTGTCTGAAAAGTTTCAGCGCTCCGTCCATCATCTCCTTGTGTTTGCTTCGTTTGACCTAAGTTGGCAGGGTATGCCCAGACGTAGGGTCCCTTGCTCACTTTGACACTGGATTCAAGCTAGCCTGGCTGATGAGGGGTGTTACCCCGAAACCGGTCCCAGGATGCTTGTTTCCGGTCCAGGAAAGACCTGGCTTGGCAGTTCGGGCTGGACTGTTCCCATAAGAAACAGGGTCAAGACTGATTTGCACATGGCTGGGTTTGAACTGGGGTGGAGAAATGAGCTAAAGAACAATGATGGATTCAACCCAGATCTGTGACTGGGGGGGAGTGTCTGAAAAGTTTCAGCGCTCAGTCCATCATCTCCTTGTGTTTGCTTTGTTCGCCCTAAGTTGGCAGGGTAAGCCCAGATGTGGGCCCCTTGCTCACTTTGCCAGTGGATTCAAGCTAGCCTGGCTGATGAGGGGTGTTATCCCTAAACCTGACGTAGAATGCTTGTTTCCGGTCGAGGATAGACCTGGCTTGGCAGTTTGGGCTGGACTGTTCCCATAAGAAACAGGGTCAAGACTGATTTGCATATGGCTGGGTCTGAGCTGGGGTGGCGAAGTGAGCTAAAGAATGATGATGGATTCAACCCCAACCCAGATCTGTGACTAGGGGTGAGTGTCTGAAAAGCTTCAGGACTCCGTCCATCATCTCCTTGTGCTTGCTTTGTTTGCCCTAATTTGGCAGAGTATGCCCAGACATGGGTCCCTTGCTCACTTTGCCACTGGATTCAAGCTAGTCGGGCTGATGAGGGGTGTTACCTCCCAAATTGGTCCCAGGATGCTTGTTTCCGGTCCAGGAAAAACCTGGCTTGGCAGTTCAGGCTGGACTGTTCCCAAGGGTCAAGACTGATTTGCATATGACTGAGTCTGAACTGGGGTGGCAAAGTGAGCTGAAGAACGATGATGGATTCAACCCAGATCTGTGACTGGGGGTGAGAGTCTGAAAAGTTTCAACAGTTCGTCCATCATCTCCTTATGTTTGCTAAATGTACCTGGCTAACGCCACTGCAGGCTCTTTTGCACCATTGTGCAAAGGTGCCTGTATTGCAGGGAAAGATTGCTGCTTCCATGTGTGCTGCACATTGCAGCACAGATAGATACAGCAAAAACGATGAGAAAGAAAGCATTTCTCCTTGTTTTGCCAGTTTAAGACCAGGTTTTCCCTAGCCTTAATTTTGGCGCTGCCCCATAATTACGCCACGCTTATAAATATGGGGCAGTGTCAAAATCAATGGATGTTGCAGCGGAATGCCCACACGCAACACCCCTTGCCCACCCCTTTAATGCTAAGTGTAGCGTTAACGCTGCCTTGTAAATATGGCAAAGCCCCTACCGTGACAGGAACATCAGAAAACATGACGATCCTGTGGCGATAGGGACTTGTAAATATACCCCCTTGTGTTGCTGGTGAGTCTATTTCAAAATGAGTAAAAGTGACATACTGGAGGCGCAAGGGGCTTTCCAAAAAGGCCCTAGTATTTATCTGTTCTAAGTTGTTGGTTCTGCCTCAGCATTGTAGGAATGGGTATAGTTTAAAATCTACATGCCTGATGTGGATGGAATGCTCACAGAAACACACATTGCACGTCCCTTTCATGGTAAGTGAAAGGTGAGAAGGTGCCTCATTCACAAGGTTGCACTAATCAATGTTAATTGGCTACACGCTGCCTTGCAAATTTCGGAAAAATGTATTTATGCACCTGAAAGTTGCTAAATTTGATGTTTTGTTGGCAATATGACATTGTACTTGTGGCCCTGGGTTTTGTGGTCAATGACACCCATTTACATATGTGGAACATGGCCCTTAGGTAAAGTCAAACATGGCTGCTTCAAAATGCATACCTGTTGGTTTGTGTCAACATGCATCCTTTAATAAATGCATGAAAGAACCATGTACACTGGTGTTTGTTTCATCCATGAGCACACCCCTGTGATGTTGCACAAAGATCAGCTGTGCACCAATGCAGCCATCCTTGGACCCTGCCTCAAAGTTGTCTGTCTTGCTGTTTGCCTGTTGTCATCATTGTCACTGCTGCTGAAAACACAAGGGGAAGGCACGCTCATTTTTACTCTGGGCCAGTCCTGTGTATGTGGAAATATGCTGTGTTGCATAGTTAAAGTGCTTGCTGCACTATGGCTAGTCAAAATCTTGTTTCAGGACTCTTTGTTGTTAAATCTCACCATCACCCTAATAAAATCATCTCCTGGGGTGCTGCATGAGACATGCCACCTCCTAACAGTTTGCTACATCATTTTAATGTGGCTAGCCACAAATGATGCAAGAGTAGTAGGTACAGGATAAACCACTCACCATTATGGTCATATAACTGTGTGGCAGTAAGTTGGTTCTCCAGACCTTTGTCTAGAACACACAGAGGGATCAATGCACACATACACATGTGCAGAAGAAATACATAAGCTGTCTCACATTCTGCAGAACACCATCTCTGCACATGATGAAACATAAAGGATGTCAGTGATTCCCATTTGACAACTAGTTTAGGCTGTAGGCACTTAGTAGCATTTTAACATAGAATGGCAAAGCGTGGTGTTAATCAAACATTGCTAATGCCACGCTTCACCAATATGAAATTGCAGGATGCACTGTGTTTCAAAGTTATGGTGCACCTCTGCGTTTTCAATTGCACTCATGGTTAATTAAGCTACCTTGCACCAACGCAGGCACCCTTGCACCAAAGTGCAAGGCTGTCTGGGTTGAGGGAATGATTGTTTATGTACATGAAGAATGATTGTTTATGTACATGAAGGTGTCTCTCCTTGTACATAAACATTCATTCATGGTATTTTGCTGTTACTATGTGTGCTGCACAATGCAAAACACATAGAAACTGCAAAAATGAGGAGAAATAAAGCACCTCTCCTTGTTTTGCCATGTGAAGATCCCGTTATCCCTGGTCATAAGTTTATGAGCGGCCTACTACTCATGCCACACTTGTAAATATGTGGCAGTGGCAACATCAATGGGTGTTGCAGTGGAATGTTCACCTCAAAACCCATTGGCTATCCCTTTCATGCAAAGTGTAGCTTATAAGGGAACCTTTATTCACAATGTTGCATTAAGCCATGTTAAGTTGTTTTACGCTGCATTGTAAATGCACCACAGGAAGGTCTTAATAAATGACGTACCTGTGGCAGTAGGGGCTTGTTAATATCCCCTTACTATTGGCACACAGGGCTCATGGCAAAATTGTGAACAACTGACATAGAACAATCAGGGACATTGTAAAGTGACATACACAGCTTGGTGTAACAGGTGTACCATGTAACATAGGAGAATGGAAAGTGTCATGCACTATGAATGTCAAATGCTAAACTACATGTCAACATGTAACAGACACAAACAATAGTATTTGCCCTTTACATTGCAGAGGATGAAACCTTATCTCCTAGTCAGCACCCTGTCCCACTCTTCAACGATGATGGCGATGTTGATGAAGATCTTCCAACCATCAACCATTACACCCTCCAAGAGCTGCTGGACTCCATAGGTACCCCATCTCCGGAACCGGGGAGGCTGAGCAGCATCGCGGCATCTCCACATACCCCACCAAATGACCAACAGTCACCACCTACCACCACAGCCCCAACCGTGGACTCTGAGGACCCAAAGATCACTTGCCAACGCAGTGTGGCAGGAGTCCAGCTGGAGTTGGCAGATCAGGTGCGGGCGCGGTTGGAGACCCTTTTATCACACTCTAAAAAAGAAAGAAATGAGATGCGAAAAGACCTTTCCTAGTCCTCCCTAACAAAGTTTACCAACACACACAAAGAAAGGAAGGCCTCGAAACTCAGTTAGTTTGGCACAGTCTGAAAATCAGGTTAACCCACAGGGTTTTAAATACTGCCCTCACCCACTGATTAGTGGCATGCTTCATCATTGGGCTGCTTCTATACCCTGCTACAAGCCAACGGATACAGGGTGGAACGCAAAAAATATTTTTTGGGGAAAAAAACCACTCTAGGGATCTATTTGTGCAGAGACAGTGATTCCATTAAAACCATCTAGGAGGGTACCCTCCTTATTATTTTATTCCTGGGTCCTTCCTGATAGGATTAAAAAATATAAATTGCGGGTGTTCTTGGGGTTGGAGACCTTGGCAGCCACATTAGAGGAGATCCGTGGGTGCCTCAGTCCCAATAGGGGCAACTCCGCTGTCATCAGAGGAACCTTCTCTCCGCTCCGTGGCCTCCGTGGCCTCCAGCAGTCCCTGGCTGACATTGCTGGTGTCATGACTCAGAGGCAACAACAACTGTCCTACCAAAGTGGCACCAGCGATGTGGCCAAAGAGCTTGCAGCAATTCGAAAAATCTTGGAGACCATGGAGCGGAAGCAGGACTCCCTTATGGCTGCCATGGCTGCCTACCACTGTGACATTGCTGGTGTGTTGAAAAGCCTTCAGCTCATCCTTGCTGCAGTGATGCCCCATCAGTTGGCACAGATGACTGCTGCTGCAGCTACAGCATCCACATCTTCTTCCCCTGATGTGTTTGTGTCTCCCTTGCCTGCCGCATGTACCACAACACCCTAACAGGAGACACCGCACACATCAGAGGAAGAAGATGTGGAGGGTACATCTTTCCAAATGAAAAGCCAGCGGTAGCATTCATCTGTGTCAAAGGTCCAGTTTCTGCTTAGCCCTATGCTTACCATAATACCTGGGAACATCATCTATCACTGTCCTCATATTGACATATTGACTAGGGGAGAGGAGTTGGCCTAACGGCTAGGGCTGTCGACCTCGAATCTGGAGAACTGGGTTCGAGTCTCGGCAATGACGCTGAACATCCTGTGATTCTGGGCAAATCACTTAATCTCCCCGTGCCTAACAAAAAATGAATGTGTCCTCATGTAATGCAACTGGTGCTATGTAAAGCATTCTGATACCCGATTCGGGTCAAATTCGCGCTATATAAAACTTTGTAAAAAAAAAAAACTATGCTATGTTTACCATGGGCATTTTTGGACTGTTAATGTTGCCATTCCTCCCCAATTGCACTGTAATCATCCTTCTGACTGAAAATGTCCTATTCCTCTACATGTCTCTTGACATGTTCCCCACAAGGACTCTGTCTGGACGTCCCCTGGCTATGTACATCTTTTGGGGTTGTTGTCAAATGAACTGGTCCACTGTGACAATGTGTCTTTTGCACATGTAAATAAATGCACTTTCATTTGCTTGATGTGTGTTGTCTGTGTACATGAAACAGGACAGGTGTCAACAATGCCTAATCTGTGTAGCTACTAGATCAAATACAGTGGACAAATGAAAATTTGGGGGCATATTTACAAGCCCTCATCGCCACAGGAACGTCACTTTTTTTGATGTTCCTGTGGCAATTAGGGCTTTGCCTTTTTACAACGCGCTGTTAAGCCACTTGATGTGGCTTAATGCCGCCTTGTAAATAAGGCACCCTTTCACGCTATACTTAGTGTGAAAGAGTGGACAATGGGTGTTGTGGCAGAACACCCACCACAACTTGATTTTGACTCTGCCTCATATTTACAAGGGTGCCATAAATATGGGGCAGCACCAAAATTAAGATCAGGGAAAACCTGGTCTTAACATGGCAAACGAGGAGAATTGCTGTATATCTCCTCGTTTATGCAGTTTCTATGTGTGCTGCATTGTGCAGTACACATAGAAACAGCAAAACACCATGAATGGCAATGTATGTGCAGGAAGGGACACCTTCTTGCACACAAACAATCATTCCCACAGCGCAGACACCCTTGCACTATGGTGCAAGTGTGCCTGCGATGGCGCTAGGCAGCTAAATTTTTCCTCTGCACATGGAGAAATGCAGGGCTGCACCGGATTGTTGTAAATATTGCACAGCCTTGCAATTCTAAAGTGGTGGAATGCAGCATTAGCCTTCTTGGCTTAATGCTGCCCTCCACTACTCCAGTTGTAAATATGCCCAAATGTCTGATATACATTGACCACTAAATATAGTGGACCACAACATTGTTGAACTGGTAATGTGCCTTTGAAAGTGTATAGAAAGCAGTCCCTCCAAAAGTATCATGTCAATACATGCTAACCAGTGAAAACACATCTTTGGTGTGAGAAGCAAATGTAGTGATTGTCATAGTGAATGAGGCAGGTAACTAAGTACCACCCAGCATAACTACATTAAGTTAAGAATGCAGAAGGAGGTCAATTCCGCCAAGACCTAATGTTTTAGCAACACACAATATTCTTGGATAGGAGAACTTATTTAGCACCCTGTCCCCCTGCAATGACAAAAATAACCTTTTCTATTCTACATTGCATGCATGTCTGATCATGTCAATTAATAGGCTGTACAACAGTACCCTGTCCCTAGATGATGAAGTCACTCACACTTGTTGGGCAAATAATCAATTTGGAAAATGATATATTTCTCTTAAGTACTAAATCAATACCTCTCTGATTCACATTAAACATTACTGACACTACAAATTGGAAAACAGTATCCTAAACCTACCTAGCTTATGTAAATTCTTAAACTAACCTACACTATACTACCTTATGCTAATTATCCTAAACACTAACTTATAAAAACTTTTCTTAACCTATACACTTAACACATATTAAACATCAACCTCCCAATCCCCCCTTAAGTGAAGACAGGACAAAGACAAATAAACCTAAACATAGACTCCCTAAACATATATCCTAAACAATTATATATATATATATATTTTTTATGTCTTTATTTAAATCCTAAACAAGTACAAAAACATCAAACCCCCACCCAAATGAAAAGGAAACTTAACCCAATTAACTATGATGAATATAAAATACATTAAAATACTATCTACACCTAACACTAAGCTAAACCTACTCTGACTATAAACGTATCCCTACAATTCAAAACATGGTAACAAAGAGTAAATATCACACATGGGAATTGGGGGACTGTAGAAGGGATAAAGTCTCGGTCAAACTTTTTCAGAAAGGGGCCCCAAGCTCCCTCTATGTCCTCTAGATAGTTGAGCACCTGCTTCATTTGTTGCTCCAAATTCAACCCTCACATTGAGGTCCAATAACATCCTCCTGTCCTCCCTGCCTAGAGCAGATTGCTGTCTTTGTGTGGCAGGTGGGGCTGGTGCTGCATGTTGGCCAGTTGTCAATGGTGCAGCTGGTGGGGCTGGTGGTGCTGGTGCAACAGCTTGGCCAGCTGTTGATGGTGTGGCTGGTGGAGCAGGTGGGGCCGGTGCAGCAGGTTGGACAGCTGCGGATAGTGTGGCTGGTGGTGTAGTGTATTGGGCACCAGAGGTGCTGGGCAGGTAATCTCGGTCCCCATGGTGCTTTGCAGTGGCTGACACTGTACCACTTAGTATGGCTGCTCTTGCGGCACTCCGAGGGAATGCTTTCCACCGGCCTTCAGCCCTTTCCTCATGGTAACGACGTACCATTGCTCGATAGAGCTAGGCATCTTTTCAGACATGCCGGTATCTGTCCTTACAAAGTTTGAACTTCTTATCTGACATGTTGTCTGTAAGGAAATACACACATGACAAGATGTTAGAAACAGGACAAATAACAAAGGCCAACAAGTCTTTTCAACACTCAAGTTTACACCAACAGGAAGGTAGCAGTCTCATAAAACCTTTTTCAACATGAAGCTTGATGGAGCAAATCACATGTGAAGTCAATCTCAACTCACAACATCAAATTTATACCTTTAAGGTAATGTTTGGTATGGCACATAGCAATGTTAAAGTTCAACACCATCAGTGGATTGTCTCCTAAGTGAAATGCTGACATTGACATAAACTCAGACAGAGTCTACCAGGGGAATGTATACAAGGAGACCAAGTTACAGTCCCATTGCGGACCCATGCCATGACATTTACCCCTACTCATAGGATGCACTGGGTGTAGTAGGGGCATAATACTAAGCACCAAAGTGTTACACATATGCAAAAGTCACCCATCTGTCAACTGAATGCACTACGTAGTCAGATGTGTCTCCACAGCTACATATCCAGGGTTCATGCTGTATACATCTACTTTTAGCATGTGAGTACTTGTATGTCACAAGACAGCTAGCCGTACCACAAAGCTACATGAACTGAGCACATTGGAAGTAAGACAGGGAACAATGGTGAGAAGTGTGGTTGGCCAAATCACAATGCCCAAATGTTGTTTTTTCGATTCCAGCCAGTTATAGGTCTGAGGAAGACCAATCACCCAACATTCTGATATACGACAGGTCCCAGCTTGTGTATGAGATGGGCTCATTGTATGAAATAGTGTCACTGTCAAGTGTAGCTGTAATTCTCTGATACTCAGTGATTGCCATAACATGCCAGTGTGTACATAAAATCCCTGTCCGGTCATACACATCACCAGCATCACTTTTACATATTGTTGCCTGTATCTACACCTTGAAACACAGATGCAGAGGCAGATGTCAGATAGACTTTTGGCACATATGTACAAGGTGAAAGTGCCTCAGGAACTTCACAAGATTACCATACTCCCAGAGTCACAATGGCCTACACCATGTGAAGTATATCATCTCTAGCCATTCACTGTGTACAAATGGTGCCATGTACACATGCTACACTACCTAGAAGGCATATTCCCATAGGGAGATGCAATAGATGTTGCTGTTGACTTCACCACACTACACCTATTGCAGGTACATGTTGCATCAACTTCAAGATCTGTAGCTGCACCATCAGGTCACAGCATCCATTGCAAAGTTGAAGGATGGACCCAATGGGTACCATAGTACTGTAGATCTGTGTAAAAAGGTATAGGGGCATCCTTTGAGAAGAATGGTGTAGTGCGGTGTCATGGAAACATTGTTGATGATCTGCTCCAACATTTTGAAAATGCATGGAAGAAAGGAATGAGCAATAATAAGGGCCACCCCTGCTTTTTGCCAAGCACCAGTGCCATCTTTTGCTGCCTAGCACCAACGCAGGCACCCTTTCACTATAGTGCAAGGGTGCCTGTGTTGGCACAAAGCAGCTACATATGGCACATGTTTTTGTTAAAATTCAGGGGTGCTCCGTAGCATTGTACAAATAGAACATCCCTGCATTCAGAAAAGGTTGGGATGCAGTGCTGCATATTTTGCAGCAGCTCAATGGTACAACATCTTCTCATGAATATGCCTCATCGTGGTAGAGGTGATATCCATGTCATGCCCACCCAGAGAGGGATAACCAACCTACAGGACCAGCCTCACAAACACTCAATTGTTGATTAAACATACATGGCCTAAGGCACTCGCTAGTGGAGTGGGGGGTCCTTAAAGGCATCAACGTCCCTTTGCATGAACATTGGCCTTCCAGCTGTAACACATGAAATAGGAGCAATGATCAGTTATCATGTGGGACATGTATCATGTGTTGTATTTAACTTATCTACAGACAACATCCAGTAATTTATACCATGTGTAGGTTCATATTGCATAAAGGAATGAGTGTGAAATGACTGACACACACAACACATGCTCAATGCAGGATTGTGTAGTACAAGACAATCCATAAACAATAGGTGCTTCTCTTGTGACTACAATTTGATAGTAAAAAGAGACACAAGTGGTCCAACCGGAAATTACCACATCTTCAAGAGAGATATTTTTGCAACTTTTTCTCAAAACTTTTTCAAACCCAAGCAAAAGCAGAAATACTAGGAATGGATTTCAATTTTTCATTTTATACATTGGCAGTTTGATAGTAAATAAATACATTTCAGTTGTAAATACAAATAAATTGACCAATTAAGCAGTTGCTCCAAAATAAGTGCAAAGGGATAGGTAGTAGATTGAGTGCTCGTGAATTAGATAAAGTTGAAAAGGTTAGGAGCACAAAGAACAATTAAAAATAATTGTCTAGATTTGTCTAAATCTAGAACCTGTCTGGGAATTATTCACATTTCATATACTCCACATTGAGTTATAGACTCCAAATTATTGTCTAAACACAGGAGCTAGTTCCAGTACAGGTTAGTGTGGTGGATATGTTGACGTTTCAACCCCGGGAGTAGGGTAATGGCCAATTGTTCCTTTGACGGGGGTCTTCTTCAGGACGGAGAAAGGAGCAACCTTTGGGGCACTGTACAGGGATCAGTGCAAGACAACGGAGAGATGGGCCAGTGGGCTCCAATCCAGTGGAGAGGTGGATATCAGTTACACGGTCCAGTGAGGATCCGTAGTGTTATCATTGTACCATCAGTTACACTGGAGGGTCAGATTCCTTAATTGGTGGTTTTCTTGGTAAGGTGCGATAGAAGGCCCAATTAGTCAGGCAACGAATGTCTTTCTCGAGTGTCTCGGTGACCAATGGACACAATGTTATCCCTGGTGCGGTTCCAAACAAAAGTCGAGTTAATCGTGCATATTTATTCAGACCGTCTCCGGCAGACAACTCGCGGCTTTGCAGTGGCAGTCACATCTAACATTGGTTAACCAACTATTAACAGCTGAGTGTCAGAAAACACCAAACCTACATCATTTGTATGTCAGAGACTGCAAGGTGTTGTTTTTTTCCAACTCACCAGCACATCAGACTCTGAGACATCAGTCTATCATTGTCCTCATATACTTGGATGTATGTAAACAATCACCACAATGCCTACAATGAAACTTTTTTTGTGCTCTGCTGGTGATGCCTCATGATAACAATTTTAAATGTGGGGCAGTGCCACTTTGCGTGGCTTGGGCCACCTTGTAAATATGACCCTTACCACTGGAGTATACTACAGCCAGATGAGCAAGGACCAGATGAGCAAGTCTGTACCTAACTCAGTTCAAACAACTCCAAGTTGACATTTCTACATGTAATGTGCTCAACCTATGCATACTTCAATCAGCAGCACATATATTGGCATGAATTTGCAGTGTAATATAGTTTTTGTGCAGGAAGGTGTCCCTTCCTTCACATTACAAATCATCACTACATGATCAGTAGCAAAATATATGTGTGCGACATGTAGCAGCACACATATAAGTTACAATGCAACCTCACTAATTGTGCATGTGCAAGAAGGGACACCTACTTGCGTATTAACAATCTTGCCCTGCAACGCAGGCACCCTTGCACAATGGTGCAAGAGTGCCTGCGTTGGTGCTATGCAGCCACTTTGTGGGCCACCGCAATGTGAAATGCCTGTTTCCAAATCAACATATCAACATTGAATAAGGTTGTTTACATGGAACACACAGTGTGAATGCATACAATATTATTCATTCACTTACCACCCTGCCTGCCAACGAGGATCCCAAGGTTATCCAAGAGGTCCCCATCCCGGCCAACACAATATTGCCACCGATGTTTAAGCTATTGGACAGTCCTGTCCACACCAAAGATTCTCAGCATGTGGTGGCATATGCGGTCCCACCACAATTTCAAGACCTTCACGTCAAAGCCCTGGAGTACCCGTCCCCCAGTCTCAACCATATAAGTGTGGTAAAATTTCACAAGCGAGAGCAAAGCCCCAAATGCTTCCTCCAACATCCTCCCCTCCCTACCTTCCCCCAACATCTTCCCCCACACTTCTAAACCCAGTATAAAAAGAAAACCCCACCCAAATGAACAAAGAAATAACAAAATATTAACTACATACCCAGTAGACAGACACCCGACAAAACAAGAGCAAAACGCTAAAAACATGACAAAACGGGACACAGGACTTGACAGGGACAGTAGGGTCAGCAGACTAGACACCACATATACACTATATCCACACAGATCTAGCACACTCCTCCACAGACAAACACAGAAGCTCAAAGGACACTAACAGTGTGAGTGAAAGTGAAAGTGCACAGCACAATTACTGAGAACAGGACGCATGTTGACATCACTTTCTGTGCTTTTCGGGCCCGTTTTTGGAGTTAGTGTGAATTTTTTGCCACTAAAGGTTTAGAGGGGAATTCCCATTGACAACTCATGTACTTTGCAAAATTTTTGTATAGTGGCTAGAAAAAACTTCACGCTAAAGTAAATACGGGGAAAAATGTGTTGCTAAGTGGTGTTTGACCTATACTTGTACCATTGTTTACTCTGTTGCATGCCTGGCAACAGTTTATGGCTATGGCATGTGACATATGTTGTGTATGTGGCTTTCCTTGGTCTGATCTTTCCTTCAAAAAGTGTATAGGGCATGGCTTGGACGGCAGTGCTAATGGCTGCCTCATTCCGTCTCTCCGACCGGCACGGAGTGCTGCTAAGAGGCATTCTCGCCAAGACAAACCAAAGAAAACCAACTCTAAAACCCGGATTATGGTTCCACTTCCCAGGCAGCACCCTTGAAGAGCCGTAATCTCTCCTTCCAGTGAAGTCAACACACAGAAATCACTTTGTGTAACCGAGACGATTCTCCGCAAAATGGCAGAGGTGACCTTTTGGGTTACCCACTGAGTTGTGGGCACACTGACTCCTCACCGAAACAGCTGCCAGCTGTCTGCTGTCATCCACAATAATCTGCCAGCAGGTATGGTCCCCCAATCTATAATTTATTGATTAAATCTGGACTTACACTGTAGCACCCTAGATCATCCGGCAGCATGTTGCCTGTACCTAAGATGGCGGACCACCGTCTGAACTGCTCTCTAGGCAACTTACTCCCTGCATTTTAGTCTGGCATTCCCTAACGTAAGTGACCCTCACTATTGCTCGCCACCTCTCTGCCGTTACTAAAGGAAGCACACATAACTCTACCATAACTACGAGGATCAAATTGGTGGAGCGCCTGACCTTAAAATGGTGCCTTCAGGTGTAGCAATATACAGCAATGTAGTTCTACGCTACCCATGCGATACAACGGGAAGGTCTTACTAACCCACATGAACTTCTGTGACATCTCCGTTCTGTGAACAGCATCTGAGTGCCTTAAAATTTTGCCCTTTGGCACCAGCACCTCATGCACATAATTCTGCCAAAGCTGCGTGGATCAAGCCGGTGGAGAGCCTGACCTTAAAATAGTGCCTGTATATTTAGTTCTCCGTTCTGAGAACACCTTCTGCATTCCTTAACATCTTTGCCCCTCAAGCACCAGTTCCTCATGCCTTAATCGTTGGTATAGCTCCAGTGCCATACATGTGGTATAGTTCCAGGGCCAGACCTGTTCTACTCTGTACTGTTGTGATATATTCTGCGCTAATCTGTGCTATTCTGGGCACAGGTCCACTGCCGCCTTACACAGCCAAGAACCCCACTAGGCGGAGGCACCATACCCATATACCCTGGAGGGATCACTGTGCTCACGACCACCGCTCCTACGTACCACTGTAAATCAACATCGCAGAGAAAGAACCCAAACCACATTACAAGCGCTCAAAAGCTGATCCTCGCCCTCCAGACTCCCGTATTAAATCCAAGGCAGACATTAACAGCACAATGGAAATTATACTAAAAAAATTGGCAGATGTCCATGATCTGGCAAAATCAGCTAAACTAAATACGGACGCTATGCAGCTAGAAATGACTGCCATTCGTGGTGCCATCAATATAATCAACACAAAAGTCGCAGAAGCAGAACAAAGGATAAGAGAAGTGGAAGACTCCACTGCTCATTCCAACACGGACATTAAAACACTGTTAAGCACCACCAAAAATATGCAAAGAGATATTGCCGAGCTCGAAGATCGCAACAGACGAGGGAACATAAGAATCTTTGGTGTTCACGAAGGCTCAGAAGATCCTAACAACTCATGCATATCCTTCCTAGAGACCTGGATCCCTCAAATAACAGGTATAAAATTCAGTCCTGGAACTGGAACGTGCCCACAGAGTACCTACATTCCATTCGCCCTCAAAAAGCATGACAAGACCGATCATCTGTAAACCACTGAGGTACCAGCATACCGAAGCTATTCTCACCTATGCTCGGATACATCGCCAAATCACTTGGAATGGCCACAAAATAATTTTTATGCCCGATTACTCAAATTCTACAGTTGAAACCAGGAAGGGCTTCCTCTTACTCAGAGACAAACTCCGCCAAATGAACATCCAATTCTCCTTTGCAGGCCCCGCCAAGTTCAGAATTACAGCGAAAGGAAAACAACACATATTCACTGACCCATCTGACCTTTCAAGATTTCTAGATGAACTCAACTCGCAAGAGGTGGAACACTCTAACTCTTTCTCCAATAAGAGGAAGTCATAGGTACCTTTATGCAGGACTCCAGTTATTTTGAGCCCTCCTGTAACTACTTCCTAGAACTCGACCAATTCACCTTTCATCGCTTATCGTTCAGATAAGCAAATCCTAAATGTGAATTGTAATAGTTAATCACTGCAGTAAATTAACATGGTTCTTATCTGTCCATGCACTATCGCTACAATTTCTCTCATGGAAGAACATTGCTCTTTATTACCGCATTGTTACTTATACAATATCTGTTACTTCAATGTTATGGCGTTTTAAGCTCTGCCAGAATCTCATAGATGTGAGGCAGAGTGCTGGGTGGGTCAAATCCATATCTTGACTTGAAATAGTATGGGTTGTAACTGTTGGTTTTAAGATCCAACTCTCTGTTGAGGGGAATTTGTTTGTCATGTTGCAGCATTCTATCCATCACCTGTTCTTATAGTGTTCCAAGAACCGCCATTAGTTAAGTTTGCTCCTATTAACCTACCCATATTTCTCTCAAACATTACCTTTTCTTAACAAATCATTACTTCCTACTCTACTGTACTTATTAACTCCCAGCAGTTAGTATGTTATGCTCAACAGCTTCAACATGTCATAGTTAGATATTATTAGCCAGCCATACGCACTCCATGCTGGAGTATGGACGCTCCTGCTGTCGCACTCTTCTGTTTTCTAATTTTCAGGGTTTTGGGGTGGGTGGGTGGGACAGGGGTTGGGGTAGGGGGTTTATTGTTGTTGTTTTTGCAT
The DNA here is from genome assembly GCA_963921515.1 of Calotriton arnoldi. Lineage (NCBI taxonomy): Eukaryota > Metazoa > Chordata > Amphibia > Caudata > Salamandridae > Calotriton > Calotriton arnoldi. Next base: position 26,166 of record CAWUFW010022171.1, on the reverse strand, counting down.
TTTGATTTGCTTCTATTTTTGTATTCGCACTGACTTCTATTTTTGTATTAGTTTCTGCTTTTACCTTTGTTTTTGTCTGCAACCTTGGACTCGTCCCAAATGCAGTCAGTGGAATGTTGCCTCCCGATACCCAGTCTCACATCTTTTCTGCGTACTAATTATTTGACTCTCCTCCTTTTCCTGTTCACCTCCTCATAAAATCGTAATTAACAAGACAATACACATTAGGCGTTACCAATTCCATATAACAACTGTAAGCGAGAGAATGCAGCAAAGCACACATCCATCTCCCATTGTGATTGGCGCTAAGCTAGACAGGAAAACCAACTTAAACTACCTACCACACAATATCCACCACCTGCACACTCAAAATGTCTACACATAGCATCTCTGCTAATCCCAGCATAGTCTCCCTTAATGTGAAAGGGATAAACCACTCAATCAAGCATTGTAAAATCATGGACTACCTAGCAAAAACCAAAGGAGACATTATTTTCCTTCAAGAATCCAAACTAAGCGACAAAGACGCTTTGCTCCTTAAAAATAACTGGATCTCACAAGTGGCATGCTACCCAGGAGACGAAGCCAGAACTTTGAACTACCGAATAATCAACATGGAATGCTGAAGGCGTGGAGAAAATCATTGCTGGCTTAAAAGAGGATCAACAGCCAAATTTCAAGTCACAAGGAATTCGTTTTTCCAAGTATCAACTTGGGATAGTCACATTGAACAGGCTTTACGACCCAGTACGAGAAAAAAAGAGAAATGACCAAGTCCCGGTCCTGAGGAGAACGCCTAAACTGTTGGGGTTTGAAACGCGTTGGCCTATGCTTCTGGGGAAAGGACACTCTCAATCAAATTAATTTAGAGATTTATAGCACATCAACTCTCTCATTGCTAACATTTAGTGCTAGCGGCCATAGGGCACATTACACTAACAGGATATAGTATGCATAGCAACAAGAATGGAATACTCCGCCAAGTGTTAACATGTTTTGAATGAAGGACTGGTCAAAGAAAGGTTATCCACATTGTGTTTTTCACAGAGAAGAATATGTTGTTTTGTTATTATATGATTTTTTGTATTGTTGTAATATCAAATGTGTTTTGATGTGTACATTTGAATTTCTTGCTTTAAAACAAAGTGTTGCCCTTCGCAGAGACATGTAATAATACAACAAAAAACTTTGAGAAGAACAAAAAAGAAAAGTGAAATAAATCATAAGGGCTAATGAAATAAGAACGTTAGTCCCTTTGTTTCGAGTGGGTAAAAAAATTGTGGCAACTAGATATTTTGGCAGTTAAAAAAGTTAAAGGAGGTCCAATCTAGTTTGTGTCAAGGACCCAAGCCTTCCTTTATTAACAATATGCTACACAGCAAGGCATAAAAAAAATGGTGTAATAACCTTGATCTAAACGAATTCCAATATCACTATCGAGACTTCCTCTCACGACGAAGATGGTAGACTCCTGATCACAAACTTATGTAGATGCGAAGACTCACTACACGTCTCAAATTTGTAATGACCAAACGCGGATGATACTTCCTTCTGGGAAAAGGTATCAAGTAAGATTGGCCAACTGCCCCAAGATGATCTTATAATAGTGGGCGGTGACCTCAACCTCCCTTTAGATCCTAAACTAGACCGTCAATCTACTTGCAAATACCGACCACCGAAATCTCAAGGCTCACTACAAAACATTTGCACAAAATATAATGTTAAAGATACATGGCGCCTACATCACCCGGACACCAAGGACTACACTTTCTACTCTGCACCACACAACTCATACTCCAGAATAGACTATATTCTATATCAGGAACTTTCACCCATCTTATTGATAAACGAACATTTCCCTGAAACTTGTCTCTGATCACTCCTGCATCAACGCCCTCTTAGCAGGTAGCCACACTAAGACAAACTCTAGACTTTGGTGCTTTAACAATGATGTATTAACTAACCCTGTAAACTGACAAAAAATAGAAGAAACAATCATAAACTATTTCAATGACAACAACCTTCCAGATACAAACATTCACACCCTATGGGACGCACCCAAGGCAACCCAGAGGGGTGTCCTTATAGAAATCAAAACCAAAATCAACAAAGCTAACAACGCAAAACCTTTGTTGTTAGAACAAGAAATTAAACAGCTGGAACTACTATACTCCAACTCACTAAATAATAGTACTCTCTCCCAGCTCACGCAGAAACAATACGAATATAATAAGATTCTAAGTGAAAAAGCAGGAGTGTGGATAAACAAATTTAAGGGACACAAATTATGCGAAGCTAACAGAGTGGGGAAAATGCTAGCCTCCTACCGCAAACATAAACAAAACCAAAATAGGATCACAACAATTAAGGATTCCAGGAATGTAACCCACACTAACCCTGTGAAGACCCTCGATACCTTCAAGAACGTTTATGAAGCCTTATACTGGAATGACCAAACTTTCGACTCAAATGCATGTAAAAATTATTTGAGTAAAATTAAAGTCCCAAGGCTTTCAGAAATAGACAAATTGGCGCTAGGTAAACCTATATCCTAAAAGATAATAAAGCCCCCGGTCCAGATGGCTTTGCAGCCAAATTTTATAAATCCTAGTCTCACCAACTTCAACCAACCATGCTATCCCTATTCAACCACACCGCAAACTCAAGCACATTCACGGGCACGATGGCTGATGCTAACATTATAGTGATCCCCAAAGACGGAAAAGACCCTACACTGCCAAAAAACTATAGACCGATCTCCTTTATAAATCTAGACTGGAAAATATATGTGAAGATCTTAGCTACAAGACTCAGTGAACACCGCCCCAGACTAATAAGCTACTCCCAAGTAGGCTTTCTCAAAAACCGTATGTCAAATGATAACCTCCTATGCCATGTCCTAGATAAGGCAAAAAAATCCCCACTGCCCTCGGTCGCCTTAACACTAGACGCAGGAAAAAGCATTTGGCAGAGTATCTTGGACATTTTTTAAAACAATGTTTGAAAACCTTTGATCTGGGTGACAATTTTATGAAAATGTTTATGGCTCTATACTACAACCCATGCGTACAGATCTCGATTAATGGCTCCCTGTCATAACCTGTAAATCTACTGTGAGGAACTAGGCAAGGTTGCTCACTCTCCCCGTCTCTATTCCTCCTAGCATTAGAACCTTTGTTGTTAGACATAAAAAAAATAAAAAACATTTCTGGTATTGACTTTAATAACAAATATATTAAACTAGCCGCATACCCAGGCGACATTTTGATTGTCACAGAAGGCCCAGGCTCCTCTATACAAGCTCTCATGTGCACCATAGACCATTAATCTGTACACTCAGGATACAAACTTAACAGGGATAAATCTGAGGTGAAACCTTTAAGTCTCCATTGTACAAAAGAAGTGCTAGGCTCATCAGGATTATACTGGCAGACTGATTATATAAAATATCTGGGCATTGAGTTCGGGTCTGACCTAATAGACACTATCAAACATAACGAATATATAACCCTTGAAAAAACAAAAAAACTCTTAGACAAATGGTCCCCTAAATTTATTACTTGGTGGGGTAGAATTGAAACTATAAAAATTATGATCACCCCTATAATCAATTACCTCATCAGCATGCTCCCCCTTCTGCTCTCAGAAGATTTCCACCACAAACTGGTCAAACAGATTTCAAAATTCATATGGCAAGACAAAAAAGCCAGAAGAGCCCTAAAAAAACTTAGACTACATAATTCGTTAGGGGGTGTTAACCTAGCAAACTTCAGGGACTACCAGTATGCCTTTCTGGCAAAACAAGGATCATACCGGATCCACCCTCCAAAGGATTACACGCCTGTATGGTTAGAAATAGAAAAATCCCTTATAAACAATATGAAAATACTGACATTGCTAACCTCCAACATAAAACACCTTGTTGGCTTCAATTACATATTCCGTAACACAAAAAGCTTCCTCCTAAAAATAAATAAACACCTGCCAACAGGAATAAGACTCTCCAATCATGCTTCGCTCTGGAACAACCCGCAAATGAAATACAATGGCAAAACTTTGTACTTCCAATCCTGGATAGACAAGGGCATCTTCTTCCCTCATCAACTTGGCTCCATAGCTCAACCCAGGACTTTCCCAGATCTTCAGGAAACATACCAACTAGACAAGATAGAGTTCTACAACTTTGTCAGAATTAAAGCCGCCATTTCCAAATCTAACCGCCATAATAACACCCCAGCCCTACCTAGCCTATTATTGAAACTTAACAAAACCGGCCACCAAGTATCCTACCTTTAAAAAATCTTACGCCCAAAAGTATCACAATTAAACAAAGATTTAACCACCTTCTGGGAAAAACACTGTGGGGACACTCTACAGAAGTTAGTAAATGTGTTGTGAGGTTGCACAGAACCATTGAACAAGTAGACTCCCTAAACTGCAATGCAAGACACCTTGGTGCGAGTGTAGGCCATATATTTGACAGTATTTTGTCTTGATTCAGTGTGTAATTGCACTGGCAACAGCAGTGCAGAATTCCTCTATGACACTCATGATATGCCCTTGGAGACGTTGTTGATAGCTGTAATAGGAGATGTGTTGTGTGTGTGAGGGAGCATCTTGCTGTACAGTCTGGGCCCTTGGATGAGAGCTGAGGTGATTGAGTCACCACAATTCTTTACATGTTGTGCAAAATGTATGGGATATGTGTCTTTGATTTGTGATGTAATGTAGCATTGCTGTGAGTAACTAATGCAGTACGACTGTATGTAACTGATTTGCAATCTCATTGTAGTGTGTAATGTCATCTCTCCTCTTGCCCATGGGAATGACTTGTGGCACAGAGTTAACACATGGGATGCTTGGCTTTCTTGATGTCTAGTTGTACCTGATAATTACGATGTTTTGTTACATGATTGTCCGAGACAATATCTGGATGTGCACATGGGTCCTCATGTTCTTTGTTCTGCCACTGTACATCGCAGATTGTGTAAAAGGCTGATCTTGCATGAATGATAAGCAAAGTGGTAGTATGTGCTTTTCTTTGACACACCCAACATCCATGTTTTTTTATGTCCAATTAATGACTAAATGATGTTTTTGGCTGACCGAGCAGCCACCATTGTGCCCATGTAATCTTGTTGTCTGGAGATGACATTAGGTTATGTTGTACAGTTTCATGAACATTGTAATGAAATATGTGTCTCCCACTTATAATGTGTGATACAGATCACAGGTACAAATCATGATGTTGATGAGATTGAGCCCTATGCTTCTGTATCCTCAGGTGTGAATCCGTAGAGTGGCACACCACTTGCACACTGTGACATGGTCCTTCTACATTGGTTGTGCTTAATCAGGTTGTCGTCGGATTTGTTATTGAGTGTAAATGGGTAGCAAATTGTGCATGAAATGTAATTTGGCCATTTGCAAACTGAGTGATTTCCTTTGTATTAGCCTGCTTTAATTCATACCTTTTGTTCCTTGCAATGTTTTACATTTATTGTTCACAAAGTAGGTAGTTGGGAAATGGCCATGTCCTCCACCATAGCATCATGATAGATAACAGTCCCTCATCCCATAAGACTGGTTTATGTCGCCCACAGTGGCTTAGTGAGTGTCAACATGTCCAACGCAAGGGCATAGGGAATCACCCTCTATACCGGATTGAGCAGGAGAGGTTGTCTCAGATTTGTATTATAGCCCTTCTTACATACAATATGTGACAGAAATGTCATTGTAAGTCAGAAGGAGAAACCTATCAACAGTGGAAGCATTAAATACCAGGCTGTGACTCTCAAAGGGGCTTGAAACAGTGTCAAAAGGAGTAGACTTTCTTAAATTGTTTTGGGAAAATTAAGTTGGATGCTAAGGCATTGCAACAGCAGGACAGAAGGAAAGCAAACTGCAAATGAGTACAGAAGGAGAGCTAAAAGGTAGCAGGGTGGAACCGAAGTACATAAAACACTGGAAGTGGTATACAAAAGGGACGTAGAGGGAAGAAAAGACTTAACCTTTGAAAGAAGGTTAGTATGATAATTTTCATACATAACAAAATGTATGTGATTAGATATGGAAGTAGACAAAGAAAGTAGGAAAGCAGACAAATGCAATTGAACGTAGGACTGAGTGATGGATGGAGGGGCAAGGGAAGGAAAGGAGTCTAAGTAAGATTTAATGAATGCGAGTAAAACATTAGGTAAAGTAAGATAGAAAAAAGGGTGATGGAAGTACAGGAGGGTGATTAACAGAAAAGACAAAACAAGAAGATATGTTTACTAAGATGGCATGCAGCAATGGAAAATGAACAGGAATAATGAGAAGGGCAGGCAGCTGGAAAGGTGAACACATAAAATGTTGAGAAGTGAACAAAATTGAAGTCAGAAGAAAAAGAGTTTTATGTTGAGAATAGACATGGAGGACATAAATAGAAGGTAGGAAAGATACATGGGCTGATAAGTGTTAAGAATTGAAGTAAGAAGTTGATAGTGGTAAATGTGCTGTTTTGCACATAAGTAATAATGTACAGCTGCAATATGCATCATCTTCAAGCATTGTACTACGGGGAGCTACAACCATGGGCACTTGAATGGTAAGTGTTAGGATCAATAACTTTGGAAGGCTATTTGTTCCTTGAGGCTCAAAGTGGGTGTTAATTTAATTGCCTGTGTACTCCCTTGGTGTGACCTATGAACTATATGTAGTACTTTTGCATTCTATGTTTGGTGATAACAGTTGGCACAGCAACAACGTATGCACAGTGTGATTCAAAACATGAGCAAATTGACATTGTCTACCGACATGATTGAGTGACTTGTGGTGCGTGGTGTGTTTGAGTTGTACTTACCAACAAGCAGTCCATTACCATAGGTGCCAATCTGGAACCGCTGATTGATGACAGATTGCTGAAAGATGTAGGAGTCATGCACACTCCAGGGTACTTTGCGACAACATTGATAATAACACCAAGATGGTTGACAATGGCCTGCACATTCATTGAATATGTGTGCTTCCTGTTGCAGAAGATGTGTCAAGTTTCAGCAGGTGGCAGAAGTTGCACATAGGTGCAGTCCATTGCCCCCAGCACAACTGGAAATCGAGAAATGGCATAAAAGCCTTGCTTGTTGTTGAGTTGTTCTTGAGCAGTGTTGGGTAAGGGGAGGTACTGTGGCATCAGGCTGATTATGGCATCCAGGACAGTGGGTAGGAACCTGGAGAAGGATGCCTGTGATACTCCTGCCACTCTGGTGGTGGTCGGTTGAAAAGTCCCTGAGGACAGCATGTGGAGGACAGCAAGTAGCTTTGTCTGTGGAGGGATGTTGGTGCAGCGCTGGGATGTGGGTTGCAGCCTTGGTGCTATCTGGTTGAGGAGGTGGACAATGGACCCCCTTTTAAGCCTGCAATGGGCTATGACTTCCTCTTGCCGGAGGTGTATGAGGGTGATCCTCTGGCGGTAGATTCGCTCCCTCCTCCAGCGCAGCCTCTGTGGTGGTGGATGAATTGGGAGTGTTCTCCTTTTTTCAAAGTGTGTTACCGTCATTTTTAAGACCAAGTAATTCCTAGCGTTAAGAAACTGCCCATACGGGCAGCAGTTTTTCTTTTTTTGCGACGTACAAGGAAATCCTTGTAAATATTACGTTGTGTGTTTTGTGGGAGGTATTACTTTGAAATGCCTACCTTGCATCTTATTTTTGGTAAGCCATGCTAACGAAGTGTCGCAGTGAAAAATTGCCGCTAACTCTGTAAAACTGTTGTTAATGGGCCTTTGCGGCAACTTGTAAATAAGCCGATAAAAAAAAGCTGACGTAGCGTCATAAAATTGACACTATGGCAGCATTAAATCCTTGTAAATATGCCCCTAAGAATCATACAGAAAGCAAAAAGGGCAATTGGTTAGTCAATTTAAACCAGCATCAATAGCACAGATCAAGGAAATACCTAAGGGGCTTATTTATGAAAACTGTGAGATCGCTGCATGAAAACAGTGATGCAACAGTTTTCACTGCGCCTTCCTTGTGACACGATGGATGCGCCGTATTTACTGTATGGCGCTCCATGTCGCAAGGAGGGACAGATGCGTCAGGAATCCTGACCTATCTGTCGGTGCAAAAGTCAATCATTGCTGGAGTTGTGCTGCAAGCATGACACAACTCCAGCAATGCATTCGGCAGGCCCACACACATAGCACTGCTTCACCCTTACGCCTGCTATGAGGCAGGCATAAGGTTTTGACACAGTGGCATCCTAGAAGTTGGACAGTGAAATCTGATAGATTTCACTGCACCACTCCTACAAGGCTTTGTTGCGTGGGAACGCCCACCCTGCATACATTATAGCTGACGCAGGTATAATGTGGAGCAGGGCTTTACAAGGTGACGCATCTGCGTAGATGCGTCACCTTGTAAATATGGCGCAACGTGGCGCATTGTTTACGTCACTGCCACGTCACAAAAAATGTTGCAAAGGCGGCGCAAAATTGTCGCAAGGGGCCATTAGGGGCTTATTTATGAGTTTTCATAAATAAGTATAGAGGGGCTTATTTACAAGCCCCTTGCGCCAACGGTACGTCACTTTTTCCAATTTTAAAAGTGGCACATCGGCGGTGCAAGTGGCTTGTAAATAAGCCTCTGAGTGAATAAGAGGCCTGACATGATGTCTGCATCTGGAGAAAGCAAGGGAAAGTCTGGCACATATCCCCAAAACAGCACATTTTATAGTTTCACAGGAGTAGAAATTCATGTCCTTTGTATTGTGTGAAGTGGCACCATGGGCTATACTAATGAAGTTACATTGACAAAAAACAATAATTCAGAAATTGTATTTCGTAAAAAAGGCTCACTCTAGTTATCCCCCCAAAATTAATAATGAATCAGAACTGCTAGCCAACATACAAGAAAATGACACCACAGCTTTGCACATGTTCAATCCAATGGACTCTTTAGCATCATCCACAGGAACAGGAAAAGTCATTTGCTTGTTACAAAAGCAGGTACACTTAAAACACAGCTTTCTCCGTAGTCATGAAATAATTAAATTTTATCTCAGCACAATACCACAGAATAAAGCCTATTTGAATAAGTCATGAAAAAAGAAAACAGAAAAGGGGAGAGAAATTATTCACGATGTGGAAGTCACGTTTCTTCAGCAAATTAGTTTTTGTAGCCTATTTATGCTTATTTAAACACACGAATGCTGAATCTTTATTAATAAATCTTCTTTAACATCACCTCTGTCGCACTGTTCCAAATGTGTAACTCAGTAAAAAAAGGCTGTCTCAGCCTTGTATGTCGAAGTCAAAAAATCCATATTTCTTCAGTGCAATGCTTTAGAGCCATGCAAAATGTGTGAAAAGTGATCTGGAGCCATAGTATTTCAAAACGCGATGTGAAAGTTGGATTTTAATACTTTTTGCACCTAATGAATGTGTTTTTTTAGACTTCCACATATGAGTCTAAAATGTCCATTTCAGGTGAAATGGAGCAGTGCCCCAAAGGGCTGAACCAGTAATATAACTGGAGTGTGATTATTTTTACTTTGGTTGTATCTGGCATCCACTGCCTCAGCCTGCACCACGGCGGAAGATCAGTCAGGTAAAAATTATGCTTACCTGTTGAATGACACCGGGTGCAGGTGATGTTTAAGCTACTAGAACAAGCCCCTGGCACCGCCCTCTGTCCCAGCCCCTTGGGTTTAGGAGCACTGGACATAGCAACAAAAAAATGCTCTAATTTGTCAAGTAGAGGGGAATAATGATTAAACAGGGCCCGCGTTGGCATCACTTAATCTCCGTGCACCTAAAATCCCCAAAAATAACATGAACATGTGTACTGTAACTAGCGCTCATGTAAAGCGCTCCAACACCTTTGAGTCACTCGAGTTCACATTATATAATAAAAAAAATGTCTCACAGTCCCTGGAGAGCTACCATGAATGTGCTTTGAAATTAGAGCTCAGAGAGGAGGAGGACGAAAGGAAGAGGCAGCGGGGCAGGCATGCACAACATGTGAGGAGGTGGGAGGGATGAGTGCTGCTCCCTTTTGTCATTTAGAGGGGAAATAATTAATAAACAGGGGCAGCGTCAGCATCACTTAATCTCCATGCACCTAAAAACAAAACAATTAACCTTACCTTGTGTAATGTAACTGCCACTTTTGTAAAGCACTTCAATACCTTTGTGTCAGTCAAGTTCATGCTTTATAAAAATGCCCCAAAAATTAATCTGACTTTGTGTAATGTAACTAGTGCTCATATAAAGCACTCCAACACCTTGACCTTAACTGTGCAGCAAGCTTAGGCTGCTGAAGGTCTGGTGACTGAGGTTTGCTAAAGCAACAAGTCGCAAAGTGGGAGGAGTTTGGGAGAAATCCTTGCACTTTGAAGTCAGAGAAAATTAAAGAGACGATTTTGAAAATAGCATCTGAAGTGTCTGACATTTCATCTCGGTATTTGAATAGGATCGGAAGATTAAGTGACAGGCGCTGAAGCTGAACCACCGAAGAAGGGCAAACAGTGACATTGCATTGCATTTTTCCTATGTGTTGTCTCTGTCTTTACAGAACACTCACATTTCCTCCTTTTCCTCTTTTCCTCTTTTTGTGAGTATGTGTTCATATAAAGGGAAGATGGAAAAGGAGTTGTACCTCTATCCCCTTCTGTGTGTGTTGCAATGGTATATTCAAGGTGACAGTTCTATACATTACTTGTAAAACTGGACTGGAGAGAAATGTTTCTCTCCGCAGCTTTGGGGTTCTTTCCCTCTTCTTTGGACTACATATGAGTTTCCTTTAATGGTCTAGGGGTGCCAATAAAGGGAAGGTAGAAGAGTGTTTGTTCACAACCTGAGCCTTCTTGAAAATAGAGGAATCTGCATTTTGGACTTCAGTGGCTGAAGTAAACATCAGCATCTTCTTGTGCAGTTACTTCACTGTAAATAAACATTGAAGGTTAGTTCAGAACTGCTTCCCATTGGTGCACTTATGCTTGCAAAGGACCAACACTATTGCAGTTCTTGCTTACATAGGTCTTTGCTTAGGCCTACTGCATTTATAGCATCTCTCGCTCTTCAACGCTGTACTGGTTTCCTGAGACAAGAGAAGGATGCCAGTTTTCCAATGTGCCAGAGAGTGTTGGACTGAAACGGACTGCTGTGTTAACCAGGTCACCTATCCAAATTTTCCAGGATTCAGAGGGATATTCTGCCTGCTGCTTTGCCATGCCTGCTTTGGTAGACCCTATTACTTGGAGATCTGAGTAGTCTGGAAAGCCCTGGGTCCTAAGGACAGAAATAAAATGCTGGAGTGGAAATCCATGGAAGATGTGGAGAGCTGTGTACCTTTGGCCCGGTTCTGGATATGATGGGGAAGTGGGAATCTGAAAATTCCTGATGTATTGAAGATAGGGAAGTCTTATGCACACCTGTTAATGTAATGTAAAGCATCAGCTGCTGACATGCTCCTAGAATTTATACCTAGAAAGACTTTTGAGTCTTTTTCCCCTGTGGTGGCCTCACATCTGACCTTGCTGGCTCCTCCATGGGTGATGGTTTATGAGGCTGTATGATGGGAATACGCATGCTTTTGTCATGCATGCCTTTATAACACGGGCAATGCAATGAACGCATCGTTACCACGCATTGCTTTACCACACAAGTCATTACAACAACTTGCCTTAGGGAAGCGCTGGACTTTGGAATAGTATACTTTACTATTCCAACTCCATTCTATACAACAGTAGAGATGGTGTTGGACTTAAAATTCAACACCAGGCCAACAACACATTTCCCAAAGCAAGTCGTTGTAGCAACTTGCTTGGTAAAGGACCACGTGGTAACGATGCGTTCGTTGTAGTGCCTGCGTTGTAAAGGCATTGCGCAGTTATGGCTGCAAGGTAAAGGCTGTTTCTTGGTTTATGAAGTTTTTCTCCCCAGAAAGGAGTTTAACGTTCTGATCTTGGAAAGCATGGTAAATTATAATCCTTTAAAAATAAGTGATATGTGATTTTCTCCATGAGTGCAATATCCACAAGAGTATTCTACACCACAAGAATTACCACTCCCTTACTGTGAAGTGGCAATAGCTATTCCTCAAGTGAAAATTATAGTTTCTGAGGAAATCCACTTAAGCAACAGTGCACAATGCTACGTGGAGTCACATGGGTCTTCTGAAGGCAGCGAAGTATCAGATTCTGAGGTGCTATGAATCACACTAGTCTTTTCTTCTGTGTGAATGTGATTCATCAGGGTATTGGCATTCATTGCGTGCTTCTTGATATAAATTGCACGGTGTGACATATCGGTTACATGTAACTTTTGTGGCATGGTGACAATTCTCCATGTGTATTTCTCACACTGAATGGCAGTGTTGTATTGCAGTAGATGTGAGAGTACTGCTTTAGTTTTTGTATTGTAATGTGATATCTGATTTAGGACACATTTGCAGCATGGCATGGATGAAGCACTTACACTGTGCCCATTGTTAATGCTTACGCCATCTGTCCTGATTTCTTTTTTACCTGTCACGGTTCTCTCCCTGTATACTCATCCCCATTACCTGTGGGACTTTCCAGTGTTCAAATGCGCTGCTGGCGCTTCTACTATACCCACATACTGGTTGCACAGCTTCTCTGTGATCTGGCTGGCAGCCCGCGCTTGCTGCCATCAAGACAGGATTCTGACCTCCTGCCAGGCAGTGTGATCACTCCAAGAGACAGGAACAAAGGCCTGGGCAGGAAGGAGGTCACACTTCTTCCCTCCCATAAAGGCTATTGAAGTGGCACATCAAGGCAGTGAACTTCAAAGGCTGTACCGCCTCTGATATGTATCAGGGCTGACTCCCAGAGGAAGAAACAGCCCTCCCCTGTCCCAGGTACATTTTCAGGCTGGAATTGAGATAGTCAAGGAGGTGTACACCCCGAGAAGGCTAGCCACATTTCCAGGATGGGCAGCCTGGTCTGTACACTGAAAGAAGGGTTCTGCCATTTTTAGAAGTGGCAGAATAGAGGTTTTGGAGTAGATAAAAGTGTCTTGTTACTTACCGGTAATCTTCATTACCCCTATTGGGGTCCTCCTCATCCCAGTCCTAACAAAGTGAGGCAGTCCTGCCTCCAACCAGCCAATCAAAACGCTAAAAAAACAAAAGTCAAAGGTCATATAAACCCCTCCCACCCACCGCCATGCCTGTTATCAACAAGTCCCAGACACAAACACAGCGGGAGGGAGGGAGGGAAGAGGACTGGGACGAGGAGGACCCCAATCGGGGTAATGAAGATTACCGGTAAGTAACAAGACATTACCCCTCATGGGTCCACCTCGTCCCAGTCCTAACAAAGTGAGGAACTCACAAGCAGAGAACCAAGAATAAAAACGCAGGACACCAGGGGTCCATGCAAAAGTACAAAACTTTAATCAAACAAATGAATAATGAACAGCAGCGTTCAAAACGCCAACAGCAAAACTGACAACAGAGGCATGTAAAACATCAAGGTGAAAATGCCGAACAAACGTGTGATGGGACTGCCAAGAGGGCGCTCTACAAAACTCCAGGATACAGACCCCAGTCGCTCAGTCCAGGAAGCGGACACAGAACGTGTCGAACGACCCTGCACCGGAGACGGAGGAGGCAGACCCACAAGATAGGCAGACCGCCAAACACACATAGCGAGTGAAGGCAGAAAGAGAAACCAACCAACCCCGAGCCACACTCCCACAGGAGACCAACAGGGCAGGAAAAAGACGAAACCCCAAGGCAAGGGGGAAGAAAAACCGAAGGGTGCAAACATCCAAGGATGAAGGAACAAAGGAATCCCCGCCCCCAGGCAAAATAGGAAGCAATCACCTCCAGCTGCAAATGGAACACGGAGGAAACCCAGGGAGAAAAGCCGGGCCCAGCCGCAAAACAACCCCATCCAGCAGAAACTTCAAATAAGAGAAGGAGAGAAGCAAAGCACCCAACTCACCCAACCGAAGCGCGGAGGCGACGGTCAACAAAAAGCCACCGTTGCGGACAACCACAATAAACAACCCCCAACAAAGGCACAAAAGGGGGCAACAGCAGACCCCGCAAAACAGTAGGCAAACCCAAGAAGGCACAACCACAGGAGAGACCGGACGCTGAAGCCGAAAACTACGCAGAATCTGACTCACCAAAGGAGCAACAACCCCCAAAGAGGACCCGGGACCCCGACAAGCCTGAACCGCAGCCCAATGAGCAGACAAGGCAGAAGGGGAAAAGGTCCGCCAAAACACATCACGGAGAAAGGCAAGAATAGAAGCCGGATCTCCAACCACGGATGAAATGAAATAATATGAAATACCAGCATTTGTAAAGTGCACAGCTACCTCCGGAGAGGTGTCCCGACGCTGGGGGCCCTCGGGAAGATTAAGCGAGCTATTGCCCAGAGTCACCTGGTGCTGGGCTTACCTGCCGCCGGCACCGGGAATCGAACCGTGAACCCCGTGGTCCGGAGTCAGGCACCCTGGCCGCTGCGCCACACCTCTTCCACACGGATCCAGACCAAGAGAAGAGCACCAGGAGACAAAAGAGCCTCAACGCGCACCATAGTTCTCAAGTGTTGAAGGCGGACGAGACAACTGAATGCCACAGGCCACCACAGAAGAACAGCCCAAAGACGCCAATGACAGCCGCTCAAGAGCCAGGCTGTCAGACGCAAGTGACAAAGACAGGGCAAAGACAGGTGCGGACACAGAAGCGGAGCCGGAGCCAAGGGAAGCCGGCCAAACCTGCCCCCCTGCCAGCAGTAGCAGGAGCGGAGACCAAAGGCAGCGAGGCCAAAAAGGAGCAACCAACAGCACAGACACCTTTACCCCCCGAATCCGCTACAGTACCCTCGGGAGGAGGGAAACAGGAGGGAAGGCATGCATAAAGCCCAAAGGCCAAGGAAATGAGAGAGCAACCCCCAAACCTGAGGACAGACCACCACGGAACAAAACCGGGGGAGAAGAGCGTCAGGAGGGGAAGCAAAAGGACCGATCCAGAGAGGCTCGATCCGAAGACAAAGGTCCCGGAACAGAGGAACAGACAGACGGCACAAAACAGAGGATGGGAGGAAGTGACCCAAGCCTTCCGTATGAAAAACAGACGCCCCGGAACACAAACAGCCCTCAATGCCAACAGACGAGAATGTGCCCAGACACAAAACACAGAAGTCAGCAGGTACAGAAACACGCACCCGGACCCCCCATGAAGGCACAAGTAATAACAAGCCACCAGAGAGGCAGTACGAACCCACAGACTCGCCGGCCACCAAGAACCCCAACGCGGCCCCCCAATTAAAAAGGACAGGCGTCCGAGGCCAACAAGAGGAGAGAAGGAAGCAGAAAATGCACCCCCTACACCAGGGAGGGAGAGCAAAGCCACCAGTCCAAAGAAGGAACCAGAACAAGGGAGAGAGGAACCAGAACCACGCAACCTGCATGGGAAGGGTCCCAACGAGGCAACAGAAGAAGCATTAAGGACCCGGGGTGCAGGCGAGCCCAAGGAACCACAGCAGTGGTGGCAGCCACCAACCCCCGGACCCGCAACCAACCCCGAGCCGGGACAGAAGGGCGACCCAGCAGGACCCACAGAAGAATCAATAGGGTAGAGAACCAAGCCAGAGGGAGAAAAACAGCCCACTGCAAAGTGCCGAACAGGCCTCCGAGAACCCAAAGTCCCTGAACAGGAACCAGATGAGAAAGGCCAGATCCAACACGAACCCCAGAACCTGGAACAAGGCCATCGACGCCACCACCGCCAGAAGAGGCTCAAGAAGGGTGGAAGCAGAAAACAGACAAAAGCAACATAGGGAAACACAGGGAAACCCAGACCCAGCAAAACCCCCACAGCAAGAGCCAACACAATGGAAAAAACCCGGGGAGCAGTAGAGAGGCCGAAAAGGCAACACCAGAAACTGGTAATGGAACCCGTCCACTGCAAACCGCAGGAACCGCCGACCCGCCGGAAGGACGGGAACGGGAAAACAGGTGACTCCCAAATCCAGGGAAGCCAAAAAACCGCCCACCAGGATGAGGGGAACGATGGACTGCAAGGGGATAATCCAAAAATGACCCAGCTGCACCAATCAGGTCAAAGCCTGAGGACTCAGAAACGAGCGGAAGGAAACAACGGGCGCCGGGACCAGGAACAGAGAGGAACAAAACCCCAGGGCCCGCACCGCCACCGGAACCAGCACAACAGAGCCCCATGACAAAAACAGGCTGACGCCAGAGAACATGGCAGACCGCATCACGGGGCCTAAGGACAATGGAGTAACCTCGAAAACAGTCCAAAAGGGGAACGGCCCCGGAACGGAATCCGGTAACCAAGAACGATGACCGACAGGCCCCACCAGTCGGAAATCAGACCAGACCAACGATCCAGGAACAACGGAGCCGAGCCCCCAAAATAGCAACATTGCCAACAATGTAGACAGGAACCCACAACCAGCGAAACACTAGGAGTTGAACACATAACCTCTTGAGGAAGAGACCGCAACCACAACCACCAGGCCAGGGTGACACCACCTGGGCAGAACACCAATTGACCAACACCCAGGGGCAGCTGCATGAGCCGCAGAGGCCAGGAACCAAATGGAAGTAGCCCCCCCGACCACGGGCCCGACCACGAAAGGGCCGAGAAGAAGACAGAGCACCCGGAAACTCCAGAAAATGGAAAAGACAAGTGCCTCCACATAAACTGTCTGCAGAGTAAGCCAAAAAAGCCTGGGATCCACAAAAACCAGGTAACGGACCAAGGTGTCTGAGCAGCATCAAGGCACCAAAGCGTGGTCCAGAAAAACCGCCCACCAGCCACCGCCACCCCAGCAGCCAAGGAGAGGGCCCCAGGACAACAAAAGCACAGCAGACAGAAACCGAGTCAAGACCACCATCTGCGCCAAGACAGGAGTGAGATCCCCCTGACCCGGAAGACAAGACCAAACCCTTAGAATGGACCTGCGAAGCATAGGCCGAAGAAGTGCCAGCACGCACACCAAAAGAGAAGCAGCAGAAGAACGCTCAAGAGCGGACTCCACCACCCGCACAACTGGGACAGCCCAGGAAGGGAAAAAGAAGAAGATGCCATGGAGGACAAAACAGAATTTACCCCAGGCACCAGAGGGAACTGGGCGACAAAGTCCGCCAGGCGACACCGCTACCCCAGAAAGCGTGGAATCCCCTGCATGTCGACAGCAAGCCACACCACAGCCAGAATATCTGTGAGGACATCAGGAAAAGGCAGGACATCTACCACGAGGAACTACAAAGGGAGTAAAACCCAACATCAGACAAGGACCGGGGTCAAATCCCAGCACAGCATGGACAGGGATCAACATGTCCGAAAAACCGTGTCTCGGATGCACATCCCCTCAGGAGAAGTGTCCACGGCCACACAAACATCCCCAGCCTAGTTTGCAGAAGGCTCAAGCAGGGCAGCCCGCACAGCAGAATGAAAGAAAGCCTGCAAACAGACCATGAAAGTCGCAAAAGGTCATTACGCTGCACGGAGAAAGATGTCGCAGGCACATTGAGAGGAATACTCAACCCACATTGCCACAAGCAGGAAGAGCAAACCATACAGGAAGCCCAGCACACACCAAGAAGTGCCCAGCCACGCCACTTAAAACACTGTCCCCAATTAATCAAGTCCCGTGAAACATGAGACACGGAAACACAAAGGACAGCCCTGCAGTCACCCCCCCAGCCACAGAATAAAGCACCATGGCCGCGGGGGCCGAACGCTGCTTGAAACCCCCAACGCCGGAACGACCCGGGGCCAGGACATCAGGAAAGCTCCCCGCCCCAGCCCAGCATATGCACGGGGAGCGTCCTGACCCAGGAGCAGGAGAGCGGTTGACCGGAGCACCGGTACGGCCACGCAGATACAAACAACAAAGCCAGAATAAACAGCATGTTTAAGACCTTCAACAATAAGATTTACAAAAACTCATGGCACCGCAACACGACCTGCAACCACCGAAAACAGCAATAGGATACACAGAGCACCAGCGTTCCGACCGCCGTCGGAGCAAGAAAAAAACAGGCATGGCGGTGGGTGGGAGGGGTTTATATGACTTTTGACTTTTGGTATTTTGCGTTTTGATTGGCTGGCTGGAGGCAGGACTGCCTCACTTTGTTAGGACTGGGACGAGGAGGACCCATGAGGGGGTAATGACCTACATCCCCGGATGTAGTCACATCAGGGCCTGATTAGCCACTGGGCTAACAGCCAAGTGGTCACTTGCACCTACACCCCTAAATCTAGGATTTAAGGGCTACCCTTGACACCAGAACCTACATTGAAGAGTACAAAGAAGAGACCTGTGTCTGCGACAACAGGACTTGCACAAAGCAAAAGAGGGATACTCTACACCTGTGGCAACGTTCCTGGAACTGCCTGATCGAGACTCGTCCTAGGTGAACTCTGTGACACAGGGGCACCTGTGGACACCTGAAGCACCCTCAGACTCCCCTGGACTAGTGGGACTAGTCCCCTCCAAACTGCAGTAAAACAACGCTCCAGATCCGAAGAATAGCTGGCCATTGAACCCTCCATGGGATCACCATAATCCAGATGAACTAATGAATTGTGGGAACTTTAGTCCTGCATTTCATGAAGTTACATGCAGCTACCACGTTTCCCGGGACCACTGGACGTCGAAGTCCCTTTTTCCAAAGTTTACCGCTGCCTAGGTTTGTTGGTCACCAGTCCAGCAACCGACCCTTGCACTCGATGCTGCAACTAGAGGGAATGCCATCTGACCTTGGACCGATGTCAGCTGTCGTAGCCCTGGGTTCTTTATGTTCCAACATCTCCTGTGCCCTGTGTATGGTGGGCTTAGGAGACCAAGCACATGTTAATATGCCTCCATGGCTGTTCATGGGAACCCACTACCCCATGGAATGTGATGATGCCCCTGATATAATTGATAATGTCCCCCAGGGCCCTTAGGCCATTTAATCACTGACGATAATATTCCCCTGGCCATTAAGTCATTCCATCACAGACTGTGGCATTATTTGTGCAGGCTTATATTTCCCGGGATGGTCCATACTTAATTTATGATACAAAGCACAATTGGTTCAACGGAAATATTTTTATTTATTACCCAAAAATTAATGACACACCCTCGAAATGCAAATAAATTCATGATTTTATATTGAATATGGATATCAAATACATGTATACAGTACTCTTTTTCGCAAGAGAGATGCTCAATGGTGAGTGGAAAAGAGTAAGGTGATTTGGAGAGTACTTGTGATCAGATGAGGAAGAGGCAGGAATTTGAGTGCCAATTATACAAATGATTAAGAAAACACCTGGCTGGAACTTCTTCGCATAACTATCATCCGCAATTCTGAGACACACCATGTATTTTCAAATTGTCTAAACGTGGAAAGTATCTCCAGCACAGGTGGATATGATTAAAGATATCGACGTTTCGATCCCGAAATGGTGGACAGGCCAATAATTCCTTAGGGAGGGGTCTTCATTAGAACAAATAAGGAGCAACCTACGAAGAAATGGGGATGTGGGAGAACTAATCAATTCCCAGTTCATCAGTATGTGCGAAGAGGGTACAAAAATAGAGGTGATACAGCTCACCAAAAAAACACCATTTGGGAGATCAGTGGAAGGCCTTCCGCATTGGGCCATGAGGCTCCTGTTGACCGGAAGACTCAAGAATTTCTTCAAAGGTCCTGTAGGATCCAATATATAGATGTGCTGGAAATGATTAATTGCACATCGATCATTAAAGTGGAATTAAAGAATAAATGCGACAAGAGGACGGTCACAATGTGTGCATGACGTACTCACCCAGAAGCATTTCAAAGGCTAAGGGTTTGTATCACATTAAACCATGGTTCCGCATCAGTAAAGGAACTTAGAGTTGGGCCGTGTGGCTCCTGAAAAAAGGTGGAATATCCAATGGTCCTGATCGGATCCAAAATTTGGCTGTGCTAAAAATTAATGAATGCACATTTGATTCAATAGAAGAAAACTAACTGATTCAATAAAAGAAGACTAACATGTGACGGAATGTAACAAAAGTACTTACCCATAGGGCGTCTTAGAGGCTTAGAAAACCATGTTTTAATATCCCTTGGAGCACTAGGATTAAAAGTATTCAAACCGATTCAATCTGGTAACATTTCTACAAATGTAAAAACAAGAAAGATCGGGTTGAAAACCCATTGAAAGATTTCCTCAAGGCAATCCTAGTCAAAAACATGAGCCATCCGAGGAGACAGCACTTACCTCTGAACAGGAAGCGTCTCCAGGAGCGTCTCGTGCAGGGCCGGACTGGGAAGTGAAACCAGCCCTGGCAAACTGCTCAGCCGGCCCCCCTGGGGGGGCTGAGGGGGTGCAGGCGAGCTGTTTGCAAGGGCCGGGTTTGGGCGATTTTGTTACAGGGGGCCGATATTGCCGGCCCCCGGTAGCAAAGACAGCCACCAAGGGGCCCAAAACCGGCCCCCACCCTAGCGGCCCACCGGGGAAATGCCCGGTGCCCGCTACGGCCAGTCCGGCCCTGGTCTCGTGTGGCTAAGAGCCTCCCGGACACGGGATGTAAAAATAGAAACCGGGGAGGTCAGCGTGAACGCGATGGCGTGTACGTCACTGGCACAGTTGCTAGCTGCTGCCATCCCTGGAGTCAAAAGGCATCAGGGAACCTGCACTGAGCGGGTGTGATGAAGTGTCCTCTCTGGAGTTCAGAGAAAGATATATCTACACTAAATCACTATGGCTACGGGAGCCTGTGTGGTTAATCTTGTCAAACCTTAAACAATAAAGTTAAAATTACCATCAACCTGATATATCGATGTCAAAGGTTTTTCACGAAGTGTTCATACAGAAACAATTATCGCATAATGTACACTGATATTATATGCACTACATTCAAATTGTAATGTATAAAACAGTTTCTTTATAGCATGACAGCGAAATGTACATTACAACATATTTGGGTGTCATAACAGTGCAACACGAGAGTGTATAACATGTGATAGTTCAAATGCATGATATTTATTGACAGGAGGCATACATAATTTCATATTCATACAAACGAATGTTTCATATTCATACAAAGAGATGTCTTCCCAGCGAAATAACCAAATGAGGTAATGATCTATAAACTTGTTATACCGTGTTAGGGTATAATGACTGTGCATATACTTAATTTGGTTATAAGGCATGGAAGAGTGTGGATGCATAATGCTACATGAAGGCTGAAATTACAATTCATAGTAAACATAAACTATCTAGTTCGGTAATGACATGACGTGAGGTATACTGTTGCATCATCTTGTAGACAAGATTGGAAATTAGAATTTCCGGGGTGTAAACAGTGCTCAGCCCGTATTGAGCAGGGATAGTTGTCTGGTCGTTTCCTAATGCTCATTCAACCCCTTATTGACCGTGTCCAACATGTGCATCGATTTGCACTCATGCAGATAAGAATATCCACTAGATTGCCACCCCTCGGACCCAGAGTCACCTTCTCAAGGACTAGCCATTTATTACTCTCCACTGGAAGGTTTAGTGTGTGAATGTGTTCCACTATCGGTGCCCCTGGACTTTGCATCGGACCAGGCTGCAGTGTTGGAGTATACGGGTTTTTACCTTCTGTCGTGTCTGCCCAATATAGAGTAACCCATTTGAGGGTAAATCCCTAGGCAGTCAAGTGGTCAAAACAACATTTAAAGACTCATAATGACCCAAAACATGATATGAAAAAACTCAGTGTAAGAGCATAAGTTCGCTAAAACATCATTGATTTTATTCTCATTTTCTTAAAAACATATCTCTTTTATCAAAAGTGAAAATAATGAACAATAAACATCAGCCATCCTAATGATGGTAAGTTATAAATAACAAAATACATGAAACATGACCATCGATCAAATTAGTGGCCTATGGTTCAATTGTTAGAACATGATATTATGATCTTAATTATACAAGGATGGCATATTTGTGGCTATGTGATGGGTCTTCAACGCGCGTTTCGGAGCACTGTGCTCCTTCCTCAGGAAAGCCACACCTTTATCATGGATCTGAGATGGAGTGCCCACCTTCTTTTCGCATAAAACGTAGCGTATTTGGATATAGAGTAACCCGCATGGGCACAGGATGGCATAAATCATGTTGGTGCTATTACAATTGGTGTGATCTTTGAGCACCACACTCTGTTCCTGATGTCTAAATTATTTTTGTCTCTATCCTTAAGTCACACGCTTTACCGTGACCACATCTGAAATGTCCCATGATTTGGGGTAAATTCCACAGGGAACATAGAGAAGACTGGGGGGAGTGTCTAGGAAGGAGCAGAATACGTGGTCTCTGATACTTTTCTCTTTTCTAAAGGAATGCATAGGTGGCTCCCTCATGTCAATATCGTTCGATATCAGCCTTCAGTAGTTATCAACAATCCGCCTTATGTCATGGCTTCTTGTGCAGAAGGTAGTGACACAGATCATTCTGTCCCTGGTATCATTCACATGAGGTTTAGGATCTAAGAGTGTTTCTCTAGGGTTAAACCACACCCACTTACGGGCCTTCTTGAGTAAACCCTTGGGGTAACCTCTCTCTGCTAGTCTTTTGCTTAGGTCCTCTGATTCTCTGAAATAATCTGTTGTATATGAGCAATTCCTGCACAGTCTCAGGAATTACCCATAAGGTAAGTTGTCCTTCAAGTTTCTGGGGTGGTGACTGGTTATAGCGTACAAGGGTGTTCCTTTCGCTGCTTTTTCTGAAAAGGGTAGTGTAGAGTTGGCTATCATCTGCCTTGACAGTGAGGTCAAGAAAGTCGATTCTGGTGGGACTATATTGGACCATGAATTTTATGTCTTGGGATCTTTCATTCAACCAACCATGAAAAACCAGGAGTTCAATCTCATCACCTGTCCAGATTAGCAGGACATCATCAATATAGCATTTCCAAAGGGCTATATTGTTATGATATGGATTGTTCTCATTGAAGATGAAACTGCTTTCATAATTATATATATACAACAAGGCTAAGTATAGTGCAAAGCTTGCGCCCATTGTAACGCCTTTGGTTTGCAGAAAGAATTCTCCCTGAAAGAAGATTTTTTTTTTCATCATAGCGATTTCTAGCAAGTTCAAGATGAAATCAGTGGGAACCTGGACCGGTTGGTGTCTGTTATTTCAGACAGACCTTATGACTTCTACAGCAGGTCTCTGAGGTATACTTGTATATAGAGACACTATGTCCATAGTGACCAGTAACTGTTGAATAGGGTTGATATTGAGGTTCCATATCATAACAATATTGCCCTTTGGAAATGCTATATTGATGATGTCTTGCTAATCTGGACATTTCTAACCAATGTCATAAAAGCAGATATTCTGGTGGGCTGGTTGGGTTGGGTGGGAGAAGGAGTATTTGCAATTACTTCATATCCCATCAGGCTTTGTCCTACACACACCTTCCCACCCAGCCTAACCAGGCCACCAGGAAGAGCGGTGTCCTGACAATGAGGGGGGAAGTGTACTTGCATGATAGCTGACAATGGTGCATGGTGTCTGACTAGACCACAACTCCCATCAAGGCCTTGTGCTCCAAACACCAGTCACCAGTGTCAGCCATCTTGCCAGTACATTTCCAACTACTGTCATGAATGCAGAGTTCCATGGGTGCTGTTTGGGCTGGGTGGGAGGAGGAGTGTTTGCAATGACTACATCTCCCATCAGGCCCTGTCCTACACACACTCTTCCAACCCAGCCCAACCAGCCCACCTGAAACTCTGCTTTCCTGACAGTGAGTGGAAATGTACTGGCAAAATGGCTTACACTGGTGACTGGTGTTTGACTTGACCACAACTACCATCAAGGCCATGTGCTGCAAACACCATGCACCAGTGTCCGCCATCTTGCAACTACACTTCCCCTCACTGTCTGGTAGCCATAGGCCCAGATGAGCTGGTTGGGCTGGCTGGCAGGAGGAGTGTTTGCTATCACTACAATTCCCATCAGGCTCTTTCCTACACACACTCTTCCCTTCCAACCCAAACAGCCCACCAGGAACTATGCTTACCTGACAGTGAGTGGAAATGGACTAGCAAGATGGCTGACACTGGTGACTGGTGACTGGTGTTTGACTTTACCACAACTACCAACAGGGACTTGTGCTCCAAACACCAGGCACCAGTGTCAGCCATCTTGCTAGTACACCTCCACTCATCATCAGGAAAGCATAGTTTCAGGTGGGCCGGTTGGGCTGGGTGGGAGGAGGAGTTTGTTAAGTTTCCCAAATAGCCCAGCAGCCCTTCAAACCCCAGCTCACAAAATTAGTTTTCTATAAAGTAGCAAACAAACCATTGAGATCATATCTAACTATGGAGTTAAATTTCAAAATCCATGAGCTGTCTATGCACAAAGCTAAGCCGTCAGACGTTTGCCTCGTTTGGGATTCAATCGATGATCATGAGTTGACAACAATAAGCACATCACTCACACCATGATTACAAAATTACTGGGAAATGAACAGAATGTGAGTGTATAGGCACCCACACCTATGTGACTGCTGATACATGGACTATGTCCAGTACACATTTAGACAAACTCAAACATTAGATTTTAAATAGTACATATGTCATTGACATTCTACAGATGTGAACCCACTAATCCACCAGTGTCATCTACAGAGTGTCAGGTACAAGTCAATATCAGTGGAGATGTCATAAGAACTAAACAGAACATGGACATTTATGCACATAGGTGGAGCTGATTACCAATCCACATCTTGTTGAAGTTGCATTGTTCATCCAAAACATAGGCAACCATCATGGATAAAGAAGGCCCATCAATCATCCTAAACCATTTTCTGGTCCAGTCATTGAGGTAATGAGTACCATTTGAGGTGCAGTGGACATTCACATAGTTGACTGTGTTTTTTGTGTACTCACAGGGAGAGCTGGGAACAACGCCGTGGCCACTGATGACAACAGCCAGGCTCAGACTGCAAGCCAGAATGAGCTCACCGGCATTGAGGACTCTCCTGCATCTTCAGATGAGGAGGAGCAACCAGGCCCATCAGGTTTGGGTTGGCAGACAGCACCAGCAGCTACAGCAGGATCCACAGCAACAATCCCCGCCTCAGCTAGCAACACTCAGCTGACCTCTACCCTGACAGACACAGCAGCAACGGGAAACAACACCAGCACAGCAACACTGAGCACTCTGGAGTTGACAGACAACACAGTCAATGAGGAAGGAGGATCAGGGTTGACTGTGCCACTGGAAACCGTGCATGCCCGTGGGAGTAGGGGTGGTGGGAGGGGTTGTGTGGATCCAAGGCGTCGATCACCTGGTGCTACAGATGCCCACCAAAACCTCTCCCGGGTACTCAATGCCTACGAGGGGGTACCAAGGAGAAACGGGCCAGGTTGTACAACACTTCAAGAACATTAAACAGCTGCAGGCCTCCCAAGACCAACAAATGGCCTGTTTTAACCAACAAATGGACGAGGTCATAGGGGTGCTGAGGGATATCGGTTCCAGCCTCCGCCAGCTAGTTTATCAGCAAAGAACCCATCCCTGTGTGTCTACTCCATCTGTGCCAACAATATCTGCACAAGCCACAGGGAGGGACATTGAGCCAGGTCGAGATTCCCCAGTACGAGGAGGCTGCAGCTGTTGTTCCCCCACCCAAACGTGGCGGGGGGTCATCCGAGGAAAGATATGGGAGAGTCAGATGGCAATGCACCACCCCCAGCAAATAAAAAAAGGTGCCCATAATGTCATCCATTGTGTGCTGAGCGTTCACTTTGTTCACTGTCTGTTAGACCTGGCACCATTGGCGTGGGTCTCCCTTCCATTTTTCGCTGTTGTCTCCTCTGTTTTACTGGTGTTAGATGCTCTGGGCGCTGTGCCACTGCCATTCAGTGTCACAGCGCGAATGCTCCCTGTGTAAATATGTCTATGTGAATTGGTATATCCCTGATTGGCTTATTTGGTTTACCTGTTAGTCCCTAGTAGTGTGGCCTATGTGTGCCCAGGGCTGGTAAACCAAATGCTGCTGGTGGGCCTGCAGCACTGATGTGTGCCACCCACAGAAGCAGCTTGTAAAGTATGTCTCAGACCTGCCACTGCAGTGTCTGTGTGCAGTCCAGAACTGCCATCTTGGCTGTGAAGTGCCCTCACTTCCCAGCCCCTG